>JAZBGX010000331.1:0-35795 GCA_037414775.1 Zonitis immaculata
TAAACTTTAAGCTCTGCGCTATTCTATATTTCCCATATCATGCTTTATGCTATTATTATTATTATGCTGGATTCTTTCATATTCAATTATCAGCATTAACAATATACATCACAATGATTCTATTACATTTTGTTGTTTCATGCACTATCAAAGATTATAATATAATTTAAATTTATTATTGTACAATTCAATTAATTTCTATTTAATTACTAATAATTGTTGTAGAAAGTTTACTCGAGTATATATATATAGGGCAAAGTTGAAATTATTTGTAAATTTAAACAGATCTTATTGTTAACCATTTTGGGAATATAACAATTGAGCTAGAGACTGTATATGAAGCTCAAAACTAGCTTATAACAAACTTATAACACATCATTATACTTTACAAAGGATTTCCGATAATTTGCTATATATATTCAACTATTTCCAATACGAAATATACAAATATTCTTACTATATTATAATATAGGTTTAATTATTATGTTGTGTTTTCTAAAGTCTAAAGTCGGATACTTTGAAGAGCTATATCAAAAATAAGAAGATATCATATAAAAAACGACTTGTTTCCGGCAAACAAATACTATTCGATAAAGTTTTACAAATAAATTGACGCGGAACTATAATAGGGAACCATAAAAATGTTTCTATTGTAAAATTTGAACAATTAATTGGTAAAATAAGTTTTCCGTTAATATACCTACAAAGGTTGTTCGATAAGTCTTGCTTACTGGGACATAGACAGTCCGTACAGTCTCGACTTAAATCCACGGATCGTGTGGTCAAAGGTTCCAGTCACCGGAAGAACCGATCGATGACTTCCAAAACGCAATTCGACTGTACATAAACGACGTTTACGCAGTATTTTCTGCGGTAGGGAATGCGACTGGACTGCATATAATTGGTTTACTTGAACTTATCAAGCTTGTATATTCAAACCAATTATTGCAGCGATCAGGTGTTTAGAATATGCCCAAACAAAATCTACCGACGAAAGCAACAGATCTGTATTGTTGCACGAAAAGATCAGGATTATTTTTGATCGTTAGAATAATTACATTTTCCATAATCTCAATCGAGAATGATGGTGAAATTTGAATAATTCATTGGAAAATTGTTGAGCTCGCTGAAATTTCAATGAATCACAAAAAAATCGGCGATCTATTTTTTTAATGAACTTTTTATTTGTTCACCAAAAAAAAAAAATTGGAGCTGGTCTGCTTTTTTGTTTTGTTTGTTATCTCGTATCAAGTGAAAATCGAGACAATTTCCTTGGTATTACTTGAGAAAATGTGCAAAGTTTCTTATTCAGAAAAAACAAAAGATTTCTGTTGATTTCCACTGATCGACAATATGAAATGTTCACTGATAACTGGTAATTTTTTTTATGGATAAAAAATCTTGAAAAATGAACATATACAGTCTCAGAAAGGTTATAGAGCCAATTTTCAATATAAGTATCGACATGATTCAAAGAATTCAATAACTTCTTCCTATAACTAAAATTATGCAAATTCACAGTCTAACAATACGCAGACAAACTGAATTAGCATATTAATCATTCTTTTTATCATTATCAAACGTCTATTATATTTTTGTCATTTCTCCCCAATTCGTTGTTTAAAGATATTCTTTAAAAAGACAACATCAGTCAATGTCGCAAAATACGAACGTTAGAATATAATGGTCGTTAATTTGGAAAAAAAATCTTTATTAAAATCACTTCAATAATGAACCGAACAAAAACAAGAATTCGTTATTCTTTTATTCCAAAACTTTATTTTGTTATTCATGGCTTTCTTTTAATATTGCAGATAATTTCCTATTTCAAATTTATATACAGAATGGTCCGCCAGAGGCTTTCCTAGAAGGAACTCTCGTTCTAGTGGAGAAAAGAAAATACACTCGAAGATCTAAACTTTAGGGAATTGTTTTAACGTCAAAATATTCTCTAAATATCACACTTTAGATCATCAAATCCGTTTTTTTGCACCCACTAGAGCCAGAGTTACAAGACCAGGAACACCTCTAGTGGATCATCCTGTATAGTCAAGGTTTGAATAAATTTAATGCTTTCGAAATGAAGCTATTAGAAGTAGAATAAGGCATTCTATAATTTCGGATGAGAATCCAAGAGAATGTCTAGACAAAATTGTAAATCTACGTTATATTGTGTGCTTAATGGTGGATGGAGCCTTCAACAAATAATTTGGTTGTTGAATTTAGTATTTAATCCACCGATGCTTCTCTTCCTATATAAATATTTTACTGGTGTATTGGGACTTTAGGCTATGTTCTTTGTAGGCGTTTTGTGATTGAACCATTCGTCTCTTCAGGTAGATCAGCTGGCACTACCTTAGAAGATAGTTGATTATGGAGCAGTTAATTCTTCGATTTAAAAATAGCCCTCTATATGCTACACCTTATCTAGAACTTGTGATATGTCAAGAAATGCATCGTTACAAAATTTCGCATCTTATTGAATTGTAGAATTTAAATTAAATGATTTGATGATAGTGTCGAAATATTGTGATGAGCGTGGATTATCTTCAGTATAGAACTTTATTTGTAATAGGTAATAATTTGATAGGTCAATAGAATGTTGTGGTTTATTCTGGTTCAACAATAAAAATGTAGTAATAGCACAAATTGTTGGCTCAACTATTATTATTTATATATATATTTTTTATATTGAAGTTAATAAAAGAGATGATAACAAAAATATATTGTTATCGAACGAATCAAATTGGAAATATGATACAGGAAAATCATGTCCGATTTCAAAAATGACAAATAGTGGCAATTTCGAAAGCTCCCAAGCGTAAATTTTCAATCTACAATATTGACTGAATATAGTTTACATTTACAAATTACAACCAAACCATTTTTGATATAGTACAGGTAGATATTTCATTTTTTTTCGTTGAAGCTTTTAGTGATTAAAGCTTGGAATTTCAACCTTTTGTATTAACAACTCTTTAATACAGAGCTTTTAGATGATTATTGTTGATTATATAAAGACGCTTGAAAATGAGAATGTCTGCAAAAGTCTTAGAAATATTGCCTGTAATTTATTTATTCAGTTGAAAGTGAATCTTATGCTGCAATAACTATAAAGTTATTATTAAAATTATAATCTGATTGTTATAACTAAGTTCTTAGTCTAATAACTAAAACAATAATTAACTAATAATTCTCTGTCTATGTTTCAGTGTTCTAGATGTTCGTATAATGGAGTGGTTTTCATTACTAATTTTCTTATTGCCATTATTTAAATTTTGCAACACTTTACCAGATACAATTCGAATAGGTAAGTTGTTATTTATCTGGAATATTACAATAAGAGAGAAATATTAAAGGAAATACATGTGAAACTTTGGTATTCTAGACAATTGATAAAGTTGCAATAGATAAGAAATATACAGGAAATTAAAGTCTGTCCCTATTTCAACCAAGTTATCTTACAATTAGAACTAAATATTATAGTTATTTTGATTAGACTTGAATTGTGTCAAAGCTCATAACAATTTTAACTGTAAATTCCATTTCTACTCAAGCTATATACACTCAAAACACAAACGAATACTTGAATATCACAGAGAGCGAATCTAGGTGCATTTTAAAATCAATTGGAAAAAATTATCATAAGGCTATTTCTTTCATGGCGAAAAATAGAAGTTTCTAAATGAATGTTACTTGCTCTCCCTCGCCACACCATTCATCCCTTTTTCTATTCATCTATTTCCTTTTCATTTTATCCCCCTTATCACCATTCTCTTCACTTTTCCTATATACAGTTTGCTCCCTCTATCTTATGCCCTTTCCAAATCTCCCATTCTCTCTCTTACTGTTACTCTTTCTTTTTTCATCTCCTTGTACCTTGGCAGGTGATTTTAGATTTTGTTATGCGAATTCAATAGATCCAATTCTTTTATTTCTCCATTAAATCGAGAACATTCTGTTATATTCTCTATTTTTTGCTCTCCCTCAATCCCTGCCTTGATCTTACCACTTCCCTGTGTCTATTTAACTCTCTCTCTTCCGCCCCATCTCTCATTCTTTATCTACTATTTTCTCACTATCTATGTCCTTTTGTTTGGCCCTACAGCTCTTCTCTATCTAGTTTTCTCTCCCTATTTCCCTCTCATCTCATTTCTCTCTCTACATATTTTCTTGACCACCTACTTCCCTATCCCTCTACCTTCATCTTAATCATTAATTTTCCCTCACTCTCATCTTCCTCTCTGTCAATCCCTCGTGTTCACCATACAATCTTCTCGTCTTCAACTTTCTCCCACACTTTATCTCTTTACTCTCTTTGTTCCTTGTATATTCATCTCCAAGCATCCCCATCTACCTCTATCTTTTTTTTTCCTAGTATATTCTCATTTGTTATTTTCTCTCAGTAGGCTCGTAAACTTTTTGATATATTCTCTCTCTCTCTCCCTTTCACATCTCTCAATCACTGTCTCTTAAGAAATACAATTTATTTGGCAATTTTTCTTGAATCTCGATGACAAATAAATACATAAATAAATAATTTGTCTTCTTTGGAAGATTCAATTAATAAAGACTAAAGTTATAATAGAAGCGCAACTTTATTTTTTGCTCTTAGATAAAACTTTTATTTTTATTCAATACCCAAACAAGCAAACAAACAAACAAACAAGAAAAAGAAACAGCAATAATTCTATCGTACTGTTATTCCTCAATTTCTTGAAAGCTTTTTTGACTACAATCCCGATTATTCGAAATCCTAGAACGAAAGATCACTTTGTTGTTGTTGTTGTTGTTGTTGATTCTGAAATAACCGAATTAATATCGCACTAAATAGGATTATTGACTAACTAATGGTTAAGTCCCATCTGTTAGTCGAAACTTCTAGGAATTCGATTAGTTTATATAGTAAAGATTCTAGTTAACAAATTCGATTACAATGGAATTGAATGAAATAAATGAGGGTCAGAAATGGTGATTATAATTAATTTTTTTATGTTATAGGTGGTTTATTTCATCCAGCCGATGATAAACAAGAAATAGCCTTTCGATATGCTGTTGAGAAAATTAATAGCGACCGTACAATTTTGCCTAGATCGAAATTGAGTGCCCAAATTGAACGGATGTCACCACAGGATAGTTTCCATGCCTCCAAAAAAGGTATAAAATATTTGGAAAAATTATAAGTATATAGAATCAACAGCTGTTCAAAATTTGGATAATTCGTTAGATTGAGCGACCAACATCTATATATCCTGTTAGATGCAACATCAATCATATTCATGTTTATACTGTCATGTTTCCTATAGTAAAGTGATGGATTTCTCTTACAAATTTTCTGATAATCATAAAGAAAAATTCACACACACCCGACAAAGTGGATCTATAAATAAAATGTTCGAAAGGTACAATATAGTAAAGAAAAAAAAATATATAGGTTTTTGATAAAATGAAAAGGTTCATATAAGTTGTTTTGTGAAGCTGTTAAGTTGCAAATATCGGAAAAAATCACACGTCCTTTCAACAAAAAAAAATAAAATAAAATAAACACCATTGAAAATCGAACAATAACATGCAACACATGTGTTATGTACCTTTGTCTCGAACTCCTTATATATTGTTATTTATCTTCTTGTTCTTCAAAACTTATTATCAAAGTTGGAATTCTCCACTTTATTATCAACTGTAATGTTACAATATTGTAACCGATCTATATATGTATAGAGCTTTATATATTGTTAAAATATTACTTCCTGTTTTTTTTTCTGCGGGTATTTCCTCTATATAGGAAACAACTGCTTTCTGTTCATTAATTATGTATTGAAGGTAGAGGCCTTATTACTGAAACAACTCGACTTGAATGACTTCAGGGAGTACTCGACCATAGTAATAATTAAACAGATAGTTTACACTTCAAACGTCATTGGCTGTTTGATCCGACAATTTAGACTAGAAATTTGTTTCTATAAAAATGTTAATTACAGCAATATCGTAGGTATAGATTTCATTTTATTATTTAAATCGTTTTATTTATATAAAAATTTAAGATTTGTATTGATAGTTTTGAGCTTAAAGATTAAAATGGTTGCGAGCTTTTTCTGGATTCTCTCCCAAGAATATGAGAATGAATGGTGAATAACGTGTGTTGCGAAATATATAAATAATAAATTATATCAAAGAATTTTATATTATCTTTCAATTATTATAAAGAGAAATAACTGAGGGAGGCATGACGTGAGTTTGTTAATAAATTATTCCACAATACTCACGGGTATGTTCGGAGCTTTTATATCGTCGTAGAGTCTTTGGACAAACATTTATTTATCTATTTTATTTTGTATTGAAGACAGCTTATTTCTAATGAAAAGCTTCACACTATAATGATCTACAAATGAGTTCTTGATTTTGTTTTCTAGAATGGAATTCGTAGTTTTCGACAATTATAAAGTTTTTGCTGATTCTACAACGCTTAATTTACAACGCAAATTAGGTACGAATTGAACTCTTGCAAGATTAAATCCGTGAATGTTTACCTTGAATAACAAAAGCAAAACCTTAATTGAACATTTATTCTTGAACTGGATGATAAGAGTTAGTGAATTTCGTCGATAGATCGACACAAAGGGTAGGTATATGGACAATTTTTTTGCCGACCTCATCCCAAAATCAAACCTTAATAGGTCAGAGTTGATTGAATTACAGCCAAAAGTTGGAGATGTAAAACTAATGGCAAAATTTCATCACGAGCCTCCCAGTGACGGATATGCGGACCACAGTTTGAAAACCTAACAAATACCAAGGTTCTTAGAAAGTGGGGCACAGAAAAAAAGATTATCAGTACCGTCAGAAGCTTAAAACTCCAATAGTTACTACAGGACACTGTCTAACAAGGAAGAGTAATAGGACCCAATAGAAGGCGAATTCCATTATTGGAAAACCTAGCAAAGTGGTTTGATTTGTGCTCCTCTAATTGATCACTGCGAAGACTCAAATATATTTTATAAAATAGCCCTTTGGTGTGTGAAGCTCATATGGAAAGATCAAAAATATTTGTCAGGTGATTGAAGAGAAAGAAATTATTTCTCAATTTTTTTTCGGGTGAACCGTTAGGTGTTCAGGTTCTTCTAGCCAGGTGAAATTGAGGTAAAGGTATCAACTCAACTCAACCGAAGGCTATCCAACCCTTGCTTATCTTTGACGAATATGAGATTTTCTTCATCATTCTTGGCGAAAAATAGATGGGAAGGTAAATGAAATGTGCGTAACTAGGTCGTAATTTCTCTTAGATTAATGAAAGTATCTCAAAGGAAATCTCAGAGTTTTTATAAAATTTCTTCGCTTTTGATTGCTTATACAACAAAGCTTTCAAATAAATCTCTATTTCCAATTAAATAACTAATATTTCCATTCTACTTTTAGAAATTTCAATCATTGAAGATGAAAATCAAATTGTTCTTAAGAAATCACATCTCTATCAACATCCAATGTTTACTTTAGGTTTTACTGCTCGGACTAGAAGTTACATTCGGTTAGAATAAATACAAATCAATTGATTATAATAATTATTGATCGAAACGAAACATTTAAAACAAAGCTTATTGCAAAGTTCCATTCTAGAACTTTCAAAAGCTCTCTGTGTTCATTTGAAACTTTATTTTCTCAACTCATTAACATGATTGGGGCAGTATATTCGTGTTTTGGAATAAAAGTTTTTCTAATTAACAATTCAACTGATTTAATTTTTCTATATTTTCATTAAGATTGCATAATCGCACAATTATTGGTTAAGATAGTTAATTAGATGGAAGTAAATGTGAAATTGAATGAAAATATAAACGAATGATTTGATAGAATGCTCACTTTGGTGTTGTTGTTGATTATAATAAGCCGATTAAACCTCGATTATTAACTGTTATGTTGAACAAGTAAACTTCCATGTTTGCTTGTTTCAACATATGAACAATTACTTTATAATCCGAATAATTAAAACCACATTATAAGCGATATAGAGAAATTTAATTGAAGATTCATTCTAATTTCTCAAGACTTGTTTATCGATAATAATCGGAAAATTTATTTCCAATAAATTTTCTCGATAAAGCAATTATCTTCAATTTCCATGACCTTGTCATGTCTTTTCTATTCTATTTTGCTCTCCATCAAAATTCTAATTAAAACGAATTCTCCCTATTATTCTTAATTAATTATGATCACTTAATTAAAGGTATAATTCTCTACGGTGCGACTAATTAAATAATAATTAAATCCCAAAAGTTTCGACTTATATCCCAGATGGATGATAGTAATTCAAATATTCCTGTTCAATCAGAACCAGACTGTTTATGAATTGGATATATTTTTTGTGGGCAATTTAGACGATTGTGCCCGCGTAATGTTTGAGATGATTATTGAGTCCCAAAATTTCTCAATAATTACTTTGTTAATTTTTTTTATTTACAAAATATTCTATAATTATTAAAAAGGTACCTTGATTGTAAAATTTTGTTGGGGGAGTGATTGTGATTTTGTTTCTGTTAGTCTTATCTATTACAATTGCACTGAGCCTTACTGCAACGGTACAAGCCACCTGTAACACTGTTTGTTTGGCGGAAATCCCTCGAATCAGGTCATTTCTGGCGTAATTGGCTGGTTAATTTTGGGTAGATTTTGGAATCTGAAGGGGCTAAACTGACTGTCAGGTGCAAAATGTATTCCACACAAATCAATAAACTGTTTTTATTACCTAGTAAACTTTTCAAGTTCTATAATTTTTTTCACTCCATGTCAGCCGACGTTATAAAATCCTTAATTTAAAGTTTATTGGGTAGAAATTCTTTTTATTTTCCCATCAACAATACTGCATTATAAATGTGAAGATTTGTGGTTGTTTTATAGAGAAATAAAGCTTTATTCCTTAAAGAAATCGATTTTTATTCTTGTTTTTTATATGGAAAATAGTTGGAACACAAAATCGTGTCTAAGTTTTGCATCAAGAGCTTAACAATTGGAGCAAAAACTGTTTCAACGAAATAAGAGAACAAATTCACAGGACGTGATCGTGAATTTCAAAATGGTGTTTATACCGACCCTATAGATATGTGTATTTATTCGAATTAAAATTATCACGATAATGGGAATTGTTTTTCATATGTTTAGAATAATGGGTGTGTATAGATCGATTGATTTGGATGAATTATTTATGATAAGAAAACAAAAAAGTATTGATAAGCGAGAGAAAATGTCGGAAAAAAGGTTCCATAATATAAAGGTTTTTCTATCCTAAACCGTTGATTTGGTGATAGAATTTATGAGGAGTCGTTTTATAGAGAATTGAATTTCCTACAACTTTAGTTTAAACAATTTTTTTCATATAAATAGCCGTTTGAGAGCTACCTACATATGGCTTTGAAATTCAATAAGTTCTCATATAATATTTTTTATCGGACATACAAGGGGTGATGGAATTCAACGTAGTCTCGTAACAAATCTTAGAGCTTAGTTTGGTCTCGGGATTGAAGTGAAGTATCCAAGTCGCCCATTGTTGCGAATCGAGTCAAAAAACTGTCCGGATCAGTGTAGTAAAATTCAAAATTTGCTCTTGAATTGCCGACTCGTTTCTACGTTTGTTCTGAGTACCCATTGTGTAGATATATATATATTATTCATGTTGCTGAGCTCCTCCAACCACTGCTATGTGAATTCCCTGTGATCTCAGCTAACTGTTTGTTGGTTACTATTCGGTAGCTATTTTTGCCGGTGTAGGGTGTGAATTGACGTCGTAGCAATGCTCAACATTTGTCGATTTTCTGGATTTACTTTCTAAATTATTGAACTAACGTGAATCTTGTAGTATTTCCTACCTTCTACATGTTTTTCAATCAAATCATCCATTAGCACTTTGATGTAATTGTTTTTATCGAACAAATTTATCGATAGCAGATGGAAACTGCTATTTCCCGAATTTCCATCAAACTGGTCAATGTTTTCCATTGTAAGAGGCTTCCTATATTTAGACTAAATGAATCTTTTTAAACGTTGGGAGTAATTTCAATAACAATTGTTGAAGAATTTGATTGCTTACATAATTGTCTCTGATTCTATTTTTAAGGTGGAATCAATATTTCATGAGATAACTTAATAAAATAAATTTTCAAGTACTTTGTTGCGCTTATACTTTCGTAATTAATAATAAATGATAGAATAAGGAGTTTTGAGGGAATGGAATTAACAATGTTTAATCGGGCGCATCCACCATTTCTCGCTTAATAATTAGCCATAAATTCTTTGATAAATATTTCAATAATCAGTAATCTGAATTCAATAAATATTTAGCTTATCAAAATAATAAGAGCTGATTATAGGAGATTAATACAAAATTTGTTCCACAATTTGCTTTTGAAAAATAGAAGTTCCAGCAATTTTTTTTTGTTTGGTATTAAATTTCACGCTTTTTCTTATAATCTAGTTTTAAGGAACAAATTCAATTTTCGCTTCCTTAAGGTCTGATATTTCTATTGTACAAAACCTAGTCTAGATAAAGTGCCCTTTAGAAGTTTCCTTCAATAGATTGTAAACTTCTGTTATTGTAACGGTAAATTGATTGGGATACAGCAAAAAAAAATCCATTACTTTTATTTGTGAAATAAAATCTTCTCAATATTGCTTCAACCAACATACAGATTCAGTTACCATAATATATATATATTTTCAAGTTATAGAATCATTAAATAAAGATATATGTTAGATTTCCGATAGACTGATAAACATAAAAGTCAATGTTTGTTTGAAATAAATGTAAGCCTTGTGAAATGTTGTTTGAAAGTTCAATGAAACTTTAAATGTTGTATGAATAATTAATTTTGTTACAGTTTGCCACCTGCTACGTAGTGGTGTAGCTGCCATCTTCGGTCCTCAATCGTCTCATACTGCCAGTCATGTTCAGTCAATATGTGATACAATGGAAATACCACATTTGGAAACACGTTGGGATTATCGACTACGTAGAGAAAGTTGTCTAGTCAATCTTTATCCACATCCAACGACGCTTTCTAAAGTAAAATAGATTCAATTTTGTTCAATGTCAAAATGTCTTTGAAAAATTCTATTGGGACGTGTCCAAGTTCTCAATTGATTTCTCTTTATTCTAGTGGAGCAAATTATTATTTTTTTTATTCGTGTTCGTATCGATTACTTAAATGCCTTCTCCAATTTTATTATGAAATTTCTATCATACAAATATGTTCAGCACTTTTAATTCACTGAATATCATTATCTAAGAATACGAGGCTGGATCAAATAGTAATGATAATCGATATTGAATACAAAGTTTAAAGATTTGTTAAGAAAAAAAAATTATTTATCTTGACTCTCCCAAAATACAGCAGGCATCACCTAGAAATTGTCTTCAAAATTCTTGCCACTGAGCTGCCTTTAAAGTCGGGTAAACAGATGGAAATGTTCGAGTAACTCGAATAGCAGTCATCGCAACTTTGCTTTGCGTGCCTGTACGTTGTTCGGATGAAAAAGCGCTACAGCTTACACTTTGCTCCGTTTTACCTCCTTATCGATTGCTGCTTGGTCTTAGAATTGAAGTGATGAGTTGTCCATTGTCGCAAATCGAGTCAAAAATCTGTCCGGAGCAACCTGGCAGTATTCAAGATTTGCTCTTGAAATCCTGACTGGTTCCTTCTTTTGTAAGGCATTCAACATTCAAGGTACCCAACGTCCGGACACCGTCAGCTAAATGTCTTATAGTCACTTTTCGGTCAGCTAACTAGATTTTCGAGTTTTTCCATAATTATGTCGGTTTGGGACGTAAATAGACGTTTCTCGCGATGCTATTGTCCTCTGACTGTTCTGCTCAGCTTAAAATACTATGTAGCTGTCAATATGAAGCAGCACAGTAGCCAAATGCTCCCACCAAGTGCTACCCCAGTCGTTTAGATTCTTGTGACTCCTAGAAATATCCGATTATCATCACTTTTGGATCATCCTCGTACGCTTGCAATATTACTCTTTTCATATGACAGTGCTTTTCAAAAAATTGTAGGAATTAGAATTAATTCAATATTTTAGTTTATGGCAAATGAAAACTTCTGACCAAATATTCCAATAAAACAGTCAATTTTTGGTAAATTGCCTGTCCATTGACAAATAATTTCAAATAGATCGAACTGAAGAACAAAAAGAAAACAAAAAACAAATAACGAGCTCCGATCTGTTATAGACAGACGTTATTTCCTTTATTTGATAATGTTTGTTTCTCATGTTTTATTTGAATATTTCAAATGTTCGAATTCTCATTATTCCAGTACTTGTTTTTTTTCCGGAAGAAAGAAATTTAATATTACTCTCTCTCTAGTTTTCTGAATTAATTGTCAACCGAAACTTTTGATTTTATAAAGTTTCCAATAAAATTTTATAGTATGTTCGATAATTTGTAGAATAATTGTCTATTATAACAACTCCATTTGAAATAATACTAGCAATAATTAATTTTTTTTTGCAGGCATATGTGGATTTAGTTAAAGCTTGGGGATGGAAGTCTTTCACAATAATTTATGAAAATAATGAAGGTTTAGTTAGATTACAAGAGCTATTAAAAGCTCATGGTCCTTACGAATTTCCTATTACTGTACGTCAATTGGGCGAAGGTACCGATTACAGGTATATTCGCATTTAATTTTGTTGATTTTATTTGAAATATTCATTGAATTATTTGAATGAATATTCATAAATCAATTTCAATGACGATTAAAATTCTTTGGAATGATGATGATGTTGAGCAAAATAAACGATTAAGACAGCAGTCGATATCAAGATTATGATCGGAAGTTCAATTTTTTTTCGTAAGATCACTACATTAATCTAAACTTGAATAAATCGTCTGAAATACGATTGTAATAGTTCCCGATGGAATATTTATGGGGAGCTATCAATTTGAGAGTCAGTCGATATTCGCTTCCAGTCTCGTGAATTTCATAAGATCAACTCTATCATTTGTATAATTTTTTTCTATACCTTTATTATACATTAAAATATTGATTCTGTTCGGAACTGAATAATTAACGATATTCAAGTATTTTCTACTGGAAATGTTCCAAATTTCATAACAATAACATAAAAGCTAATCAATTTTGATGGTAATTCCAAAATAAAAAATATTTGATTGACTCGAATTCCAATTGTTTGGATCGAAATTAATTAAACTAATAACTAATTAATTAATTTAGTTTGGGTTTTGATTGTTTGCATTTTTTTTTCGGAAGCAAACAAAAAACAAGTCTTTCCATCAAAATCTAGACAAAGACAAATGAAAGCTTCACTCAACTTAATGTTGGTGGTAGTAAATGAACAACTAGGGAACAATTTACGGGAAATATTGCCTTCCAAACAACAAGAATAATAGTTGAATTTAAGTTTATTTTTTCAATTTTTTTTCCCTCATATTTTATTATTTTGTAATGATTATTATATCGATATTATCATCAAAATAGTTTTTTGTGTGATATATATTTTTTTAAATTTCAGGCCACTTTTGAAACAGATTAAAAATTCAGCTGAGTCCCATATTGTGCTCGATTGCTCTACAGATAGGATTTATGATGTTTTGAAGCAAGCCCAACAGATCGGCATGATGAGCGACTATCACAGCTATCTTATCACGTCTCTTGTAAGTTTTTTATCTGTATACATTGCATTTAGTTGTTCAACAGTTTTGGATATAGGGGAAACAGGGGTGAGTCACTCTTCGGGACATAACGGCCTCCCATGAAAAAATTTTAACGTTGGAAACAATTTTCTAGGGGCAAAAAAAATTCTTCATCATTTTTTAGAGAGAGTCGATTGTGTCCAGAAATTTGTTTGTGTTTTGGATTCTCGGCAAAATCTGTTATATAGCAACTGCAATATTTGCATGTGATTGACAAATTATCATTACCGGTCGATGTTGATTTAATTGAAATTTTGATGATGTGTGGCATGAAACAATCAAATATTAGAGAATTTTCTTCAAATTGCTGATCAAAATCACGAACAAACAAGTAATGTTTCAATAATTTCATATTGGTGGTGAATTATGATGTATCAATTGAAATTATTTTTGTCGCCCGGCGCATCCACCATTTTTATACGAATTCAAATTGAAATTCTATATTTTATTCAGCTTCTTATCAATAAATTGTTAACAGATATCATGTTTTCGGACGATTATCTGTAATGTATTTCGAAAAATTGTTGCATCTTTGCAAACTATTTTCTTATTGTCAAGATATAGAAATATTATTACAAATAATAAAAGGAAGCATATCTAGGAAACAAAATTACATTTTATTATATCCGGTGCATCCACCATATTTATATTTTATAGTATTTCCAACTCACAAAACGTTTATTTACTAATA
Organism: Zonitis immaculata; assembly: GCA_037414775.1. Classification (NCBI taxonomy): domain Eukaryota; kingdom Metazoa; phylum Arthropoda; class Insecta; order Coleoptera; family Meloidae; genus Zonitis; species Zonitis immaculata. The sequence goes on from JAZBGX010000331.1 coordinate 14,400, forward strand.
AATTTACTAATGGCTGTATGCAATAATATTCGAAAATTTCAATGTGCGGAATTGTGACCATTGCAATTATTCTATAGGGAATGTATATTCAAAAATTTCCGAATTTCGTATTTTACATACGAATTTGAACAGAACAAAATTGATATGAAACGAAAGCGCATCCACCATTTTGTGATTAAATATTCGATGTATTTCAGTCAATTCGGGACGATTGAATTAATGAAACACTATCAACTTTATCCATAATAATATTAGGGCGCATCCACCATTTTTTCTATTTAGATAGAAAAGTAGTGGGAAGTGTTCCATTGCAACTTTAACTCTGTAATCTTTTGAGAGAGGTTCGTGTTTAGCTTGAAGTTTTGATATTAGTCAGTGAAAGCCAATGTAGATTTAAATGGAATGTTTGAAAGTTTGGAACGTAACTTGATTGATGTTGCTAGAGAAGTTAATCCGACTTATGTTTTGTAAATTTTCTAAAAATCAATATTTATAATAGGAAACTTTTTTTTTCACGATATAAAATGTAGTGAGTATTTGAAATTTGATAATTCAAAAATATAATTGCAAACAAATTGGCTTTTCGATTCACTCGGCGCCTCCGCCATCTCCACAATTCGTTTATCAATAATTTTACTCTATCATCAATTGCATAATTTGAAGCGTATCCTCTATCTCTGTAGATATTTTTAATAAGCCAAAAGGCGACAGCTGTTAAAAAAAAAACAAATAGCCGAATACGGTAGTTTGTAAATTACAAATTTAAATATGTAAATTTCCTGATATTACAGTTCAATATCAACCAACATTTTGCCATAGACGACTGTGATAGAATTCAAATTAGGTCGTTGACTTTCTTCTTTCTTGACAAAATATACAGAATTTATACACGAATAATTTACAATAAAATGTCCAGCATGTCGAATTAGTAGAGAGCATGACCCTTGTTAGGACATGTCACACACATTAAATGGTTCTAATTAATTATAGTATGTTTGAATAGGATTATTTGATAGTTTATGTAAGAAAGGAGAATTTTAATTTGACTATAATTTCAATCAAGAATTTATTGTTGCGATTATAATTAACTCGAACTTACCTTCAACGAAATTAACTTAGAACAAACTATTTCTGGAATGTTGAAAAATAAAGCGTCTCTCTAACAAAATATTGTCGCCTCTAACATAGAACTTCTATGGTCTGTACTTAACACAGAGCTAAATTACATGAACATCAACTGACAGTTTCAGTGCCGAGAATGTGATCACTCTATAAATGCTTACGTGGAAAATTATTTTTCATTGCAATAAATTCTCGAATTGTCCAAATTCATTTTAGGATCTACATGGGGTGGATCTTGAGGAATTCAAATACGGCGGCACAAATATCACCGCTTTCCGTCTTGTTGATCCTGATGGACCGGACGTCCGGAAAGTCGTACAAGAATGGAATTTGAATGAAATGAAAAATAAAAAAACGGAAATCACAACTACCATAAAGGTAGCAAATCTATCTAATTTTATAGGGAATTATTCTAATTCCTCATATTCTATTTCTCTATTTTTCATATAAATAACAACAGGATAATAATACTTTTGTGAAGGTGAGTATTTTATAAATCTGAATTATAATTCGATGGGTGTAGAGTTTTATGAAGTACAAAATCTTGATAAATATGACTATCCGCAACAATACGGACGTTAATCCCGTAACAGCATAAAAAATTTAATGAAATTCTAGTTTACAAAGAGCTGAATTATTGTTGATTCTATTGTTAATCTTTTTTGCAATTAAAATTAATCGTAAAATTTAAATTGTGACCAAACAAAAAAATCCGTTTTCATTAAATCGTAAATTTAAATAAAACTGACATTCTATTAAATCTACAACCATCAAAATTATAACAAACAAAAGACAGTTGAAAAAACAATTTCGACCTATTGAGTTAATGCACGGACGATAAAAAAAAGTCCCTTTAAATGTCGGTTGCAGGCAGAAACTGCTCTAATGTATGATGCCGTCCACCTCTTCGCTAAAGCTCTCCATGATCTGGACACTAGCCAGCAAATAGATATAAAACCATTGAGTTGTGATGCAGTGGATACGTGGCCGCATGGTTATAGCCTCATTAATTACATGAAAATTGTAAAAAAAATTCATTGATTAGCCAATTTTTTTTTATATGTGTGATAAATAAATTGAATTATAGGTGGAGATGAAAGGACTCACCGGTGTTATAAAATTCGATCATCAAGGCTTTCGTAGTGATTTCGTTTTAGATATAATTGAATTGAGTAGGGAGGGTTTGAAGAAAATTGGTATTTGGAATTCAACTGAGGGTGTAAATTTCACTAGAACGTACGGTGAAGCTTTGACGCATATCGTTGAAATAATGGAAAATAAAACATTTATTGTTACAACAATATTGGTAAGTCAACGTGTTTGCCATTTATTCGATTTCATTGTATTTAGTTATTGTTGTCGCTTTTCTGTAGAGTGCACCGTATGTCATGCGAAAGGAAGCCAGCGAGAAATTGACTGGAAACGCGCAATTCGAAGGTTATGCTGTCGATTTAATACATGAAATATCCCGTGTGTTGGGCTTCAACTATGCTATCCGTTTGGCGCCGGATGGTCGATACGGATCAAAGAACAGGGAGACCGGTGAATGGGATGGTATGATAAGGGAATTGCTTGATCAAAAAGCCGATTTGGCAATTGCTGATTTAACGATAACATTCGATAGAGAGGAGGCTGTTGATTTTACAATGCCATTTATGAACTTGGGCATTAGTATATTATATAGAAAACCGATCAAAAAGCCACCTAATCTATTCTCATTTCTATCACCCTTATCACTGGACGTATGGATTTATATGGCAACAGCTTATCTTGGCGTCTCGGTACTTCTCTTTATTCTAGCTAGGTGAGATTGAAAATTATCCAATAAATAAATGCTTTAGTTATATCAATTGTGAAATTGATTGGACCGATTGCGGATTAAATTCTAGATTTACACCATATGAATGGCAAAATCCACATCCATGCAATCCAAACCCCGACCATCTTGAGAACCAATTCACTTTATTTAATTGCATGTGGTTTGCTATTGGTTCTTTGATGCAACAGGGCTGTGATTTTCTACCAAAGTAAGCTAATATTTGTTATTAGAAATACAAAGCCGGTTGTTATGGTTGCAGGTTTAGTCCATATGAATGGGACAACCCGCATCCATGCAACAGTGAGCCTGATGTTCTAGAAAACCAGTTCACATTGTTAAATTCGTTGTGGTTCACCATTGGATCATTGATGCAGCAAGGATCGGACATTGCTCCAAAGTAAGTGCTCTCAAACAATAAACTTAAAACAAAAGACAATCTACGAGCATCAATTTTCCGAATAAAAACAAAAAATTAATTAGTCAGATACTTGCTGTTTTTTTTTTGCGTTTTCTAGAACTTCAGACATTTAAATATATTTTTCGTCAGACAGAACGTCCCAGTTTAAGGAAAATTTCCAAAATTATTGGAAAATAAATAGCCGTGAATAGAATTTCATAAGTATTGAAAAAATTAGTAATCAGTGAATGGCTATAAAATTGGTGAAAGCGCTGTGTAATAATACCATCAGTAATTAATATATAAAATCGGTTGATTTCCCGGCGCATCCACCATTTACAACAATCCATTGTTTAATGGCTGCTTCATTTGGGAAACGCAACAAATGTTGAATAAACATTTTTTATTCAGTTAATTTATATTTCTAAATGAAGCGATTTATCATCTTCCTATTAATGTTGCGTTTTTCTCTTGAAAATGAATAATAAATTTATGAAAAATTCGGCAATAAAGATGAAAAACGCAACACAATAAATCTTCGTTTAAATAAAATATAACCCATTTTTCTTCCCGATGATGCTTTTCTATTGTAAACTAAAAAATTGCCAATCGTAAATAATTCTACGATTGTGAGCTTCCCGATTTTAAAATTAAAAAAAAAAGTACAATCGAAATCCACTTTATTATGTTTTTCTCTGAACTTTGATTGGGACGTTCTGTATTTTGATTAGAGTTAACTTTAATTGATGGATAATTTTAGAGCCGTTTCTACTCGGATGGTAGCCGGCATGTGGTGGTTTTTCACTTTAATAATGATCTCGTCGTATACAGCGAATTTAGCTGCATTTTTAACAGTCGAGCGTATGGATTCGCCTATAGAAAGTGCCGATGATCTAGCTAAACAAACAAAAATCAAATATGGTGCACTTCGAGGCGGTTCAACAGCCGCTTTCTTTCGGGTATAACATAGAAATTATAATAACAACAATCTTAGTGACATAAAATTTTATATTTATAGGATTCCAATTTTACTACTTATAATCGAATGTGGTCTTTTATGGAATCCCAACGTCCATCAGTCTTCACATCCAGCAATATGGAGGGTGTTGATCGAGTTGTTAAAGGCAAAGGTGGTTATGCATTTTTAATGGAATCAACATCGATTGAATATGTTATAGAAAGGAATTGCGAATTGACTCAAATTGGTGGAATGTTAGATTCGAAAGGCTATGGAATTGCTACGCCGCCTGGTAAATTAATTATTGCTACGCCTTTTTTTTTCATTATTTTTTTCTCTTCGTTCGTTCGTTCGTAACAAGAAACTATATGTAGTTTTATTTAATTTTGCATGACAGAATTTTATTCGAGTTGTTTTGTGTTGAAAATAGGAATTTTGCAGATTCGCCGTATAGGATGCCGATAAGTGCTGCTATTTTAAAATTACAAGAAGAAGGAAAACTGCATATATTGAAAACGCGTTGGTGGAAGGAGAAACGTGGTGGTGGTGCTTGCAGAGTATACAATCCTATTATTATTATCAAATAAAATCTATAGTTTATGATTTTATATAGGATGATGTAACGAAAACGAGTAGTACCGCTAATGAATTGGGTTTAGCGAATGTTGGTGGTGTTTTTGTTGTATTAATGGGTGGTATGGGGGTGGCTTGTGTGATTGCAGTTTGTGAATTTGTTTGGAAATCGAGAAAAGTGGCAGTGGAGGAACGGGTGAGCAGCATTCTACACGACACGTAGCTATAAGGAAAAATTAGATTAATAGGATTTTTTTTTCTAATAAATAATTTTTTTTCTAATTCTTTCGAAATCAGTCCTTTCTTTACCTGAAATTGAATAGCTCAATTTTGATGTCTTATTAAGTGTTTATCGGGATGTTCGATGAGATCTATGACTATTAATGTTACAAATAGGTTTTTATAGAGAAAATTTAATAATATTTAATTAACTATATAACAGCAAATAACGAATTTATCGACAATATCATGAGTTTGATTATTGTACTCTCTCTCTCTATCTGAATCAATCTTTAATAATTTAATAATTTCGAGAGATTCTAAAATACAAGTCTAATTAAAATTTTATATAAATATTTAATGTAAACTAATTATAATAATGTAATATACTGGAAATAATGATGGACAAATTTAATTATAATAATTGAAATTTTCTTATTATTCTATGGATAACTATTTGAGTTTATTTTTGCAAATGTTTTTGCTTGCTCTGAATTTTTCCGGGTGGATACATACAGGAGGTAAGTTTTCCATATATAAAAATTTCATAATAATACAAATATCAATTTTACATAAAGTCGGGTTACCATATGCTCTATAATATAGTTGTAGTCTATTCGGGACGGTTTTTTATATGTTGATCCATAAAGATTTTATTATGGCAGAAGAAAAATACGATTCGATGGAAACTTGAAATTCAAATGGAAATTAATTATCTCAAATACTAAAGAATAGAAACGTTTTTCCTCTTGAGAAATTTGAAAAATTCCTGAATATATTAGTTTGTCGAGAAAATCATGACGTATATTTGCAACAGATAACGTTACACGTATTTCTAGGCTATAAACGTTAACGCCATCGACACAAATAAAGAAACAACGCAATAAAGTAGTCTTAGGAAACTTTATGGTAAGTTTACGGGCATAATACTCTATAAGAGTGTCAGTGTCTAAGATGATTACCTGAATTTCGTACCGTTCGTAGCCAATGGCGAATTAAAACACTGATTAAAGCAAACCCATATTCAACTTTACCAATTGAACTCTTCATTATCATCTCAAGAATATGGGACTCGTACTGTATAAACTGACAAAGAAGTCGATATCTCATCAATTGCATCAATATCGTCTATATTCATCTCGATCACAAAAAATTAACCCAATTTTGAACGACCGTGGTGGAGAGGAAATGGTCGCAGTCAAACAACATCCAAAGTCAATTTTCACCAAACGCCAAACCACACACACACACAAGTTCAGTGACTCGCAGATTAGATGGCAACTTTTGGCTCATCACCTTTACTTATTGGACCTTGCCCTATCTGTTTTGTTCTCTACAAAATGACTCGAAGGGCTCTGATAAAGTCATAAAAGAGCATCTCATCCAGTTATTCGCTGGATAAGAGCCGTTTTTTGTACGAGCTCAAATAAATAAGTCTTGAAATACGGCATGATTTTCTCGATAACCAAGAATACCGTGAAAGTATTAGATTTTTTAACATATGGTAAACCTCATGAGCAACATCAATCATTCGTGTGTTTTTTTTCTGCCATTTTCCCGCTTTTATTTTTTATTGGATTCTTTTTTGTTTCTGATTTAGATATTTTCATCGTTTATTTTCGATTTTCAGTCGTCATTGTGCACTGAAATGGCGAACGAATTACGTTTCGCTCTACATTGTCAAGGATCAACAAAGCCTATCCGTAAGAAGGATCGTTCATCTAATAATAATGGAATTGATGACGGTCGATTTCATCCTGTAGGATCTTATACAAGTTACGGATTTGTTAGTAAAGATCCAATTAATTAGAATTATCATCATCGATAATTCGATATATTTTGATTAAAATCGAATAAATAAATAGAATAATAAAGAGTCTCGTAATTATTATAATTAATAAAACATATCACAACAAATTAAATTAACAATAAATCAAATCTAGAACGATAAAATTTAATCAGAATATATCGCAAAATTTGAGTTGTATTTTCGAAAAAATATGTAAATACAAATGTAAATAATTTCAATTAAACTCAATCGATTATTTATAATAATGGAATATTTTATGTCCAACAGCTTATACAACAATAAATTTTGTTCTCATATGTTTTATATTTTCAATAGTTTATTTTTACGAAAATCAAATTTATTCCAATCCGAATCTATGATGGGAATAAACTAGAAATGTTCTAAAAATACCATTGTGAGAGTTCATCGAAACTGAAAGCACCAGTTTGTTTTTCAGGCGAGTCTGAAACGTATTACAACAAAATTATAATGAATCTATTCAATGCAATCACATTCATCTTCATTAGTTTAATTGAAATTAGAAGTGAGAATATTATTGAACTTCGAATCGGTAAGTATAATGATATTTACTTAAGTTGTTTGTTGATCAAATAACACGTGCCAACTTTAGTTTGAAAGTACTTTCCTGGAAATTCGTGGTATTTTTTTCTGATAGAATAACAAACTATTTTATCTTGTTGAACAATTAATTGTAATTGAATGATTGCAGGTGGTTTGTTTGCGGATAATGACAGTGAGATTGCATTCCGTGTTGGTGCAAATTTAGTGAATCGTCGCTATCAGAATTCACCATACCGTTTAATACCAAATACATTACAAATTCAACATTACAATACATACAATGTACATTATCAAGCTTGTAATTTATTTGAGAAAAGTCTAATCGGTATATTTGGACCAAATTCATTATATTCGTCGAATTATTTAACGACAATATTAGATCGTAAAGAAATGCCACATATTGAGACACATTGCAATCCGACATTGCAACGTAATAATTGTTTATTGAATTTACATCCACATCCTACAATAATATCACGGGCTATTGTCGATATTATCATCGCTTATAATTGGAAGAAATCCGTTATTATTTATGAGAATGAAGAAAGTTTGGGACGTATCGGCCCATTATTGGATATTTATGCGAACTATGGTAATTCAATTACATTGAAACAATTGGAGATTGATAATGATGATGATGGTAGTTATCGGAAAATGTTAACAACATTGAAACGTAACGATGAAGTTAATTTTATTATTGATTGTTCAATTGATAATTTAGAAGAAGTTCTAAGACAAGCACAACAAGTTGGATTGATGACTGAACGTTATAATTATTTAATAACAAATCTCGACCTACAAACGATCGATTTGAAACAATTCCAATATGGCGGCACCAATATAACCGGAGTTAAATCTATTCCAAAATTTAAATTGCGATTGTTATAATTATTGTTTTTTGTTTTTCTCTAGATTCGAATTATTGATCCGAATGATCAGAAAGTGTTGCAAATTATGAAGAAAATCCACAAAACTAAAATTGAATACGGAATTAAAACACATCCGGATGCCATTCTACCTCTAAATACCGCTCTAATAATAGATGCAGTCAATTTATTTTATGAAACTGTCATGGACTTAACTCATAATGGTGATTTTCTAATCAATACAAAACCATTGTATTGTAATACAACCGATTATTGGAGGAATGGTTTAACAATTATTAATTTAATGAAACGGGTGAGTTGGTAATTTTCAAATGAAGAATTCTCTTTCGAATGAATTATTATTAGAAATCAATTAAAGGTCTAACTGGTATGGTGATGTTCGATTTGGAAGGATTCCGACGTGATTTTAATCTCGATATTGTCACATTAACAAATCAAGGTTTGAAACAAATTGGTAGTTGGTCGCCGACGAAACGTTTAAATATAACAAGACGAATAATTATTGATAATTCACAATTAGATGACGGTAGTCTTGTTAATAAAACTTTCAAAATCATTACGTGTTTGGTAATAATAATTAGAGAGATTTGTTTTTTTTGCTGAATTTTTGTTAATTATTTTTAGACACCACCGTACGCTATGTTGAAAGAGGAGACGGCACAATTGATTGGAAATGATCGTTTCGAAGGTTTTGGTATTGATCTGATTGCGGAACTTTCAAATATGTTAGGTTTTAATTATATTTTTGAAATACAAGAGAATGGTACGAATGGTAATCAAGATCCAGTAACCAAAGAATGGAATGGTTTAATTGGGGAAATAATTAAAAGGGTAATATTTGAATTACTGAGGAGAAAAAAATTAAGATATGGACTTTATCTATAAATTGATCTCCATCTCGCAATTTCCACACTCGCGGTCTTCAAGACAAGTCTTGACTATAACACCCCATCACGTAACCTTTTTTTTTGGTTCTATCTCTTTCATGGAGACATTCTGTTTCTCTCTGCTCCAATGAGGCACTTTGCTCCAATGACTGCCAAGACCTGCCTCTAGCCATAAGGCCGTTCTTCCAAATACCGTTCTAGTCGATTCAGATTGTATCAATTGAGCCTCGATATTTCGAGATTCAAAGCAAAGGAATTGATAATTTTCAAAAATTCTCCTCATTGTCTGAATCATTAATAAATTTCTACACCCCAATTTCTTCATCCCCAAACTAATCCCCATCTAGTGCACCGCTATCACCTATATATGGATTCGATTTCTCTTAGTGGCGACATAATTCCCAAACCTAGATTCTTATCAACCTCTGAGTTGTATTTAATTTGAAAAGTAATTTTTATTTTACAGAAAGCGGATTTGGCAATTGGCGATCTAACTGTAACTTCCGATCGTGAAAAATATGTTGATTTCTCATTACAATTTATGACATTGGGTATAAAAATTTTATATCGTAAACCTGAACCAGCACCACCTAGTTTATTTCTATTCGTTTCACCATTTTCATTTGGTGTTTGGATACTTGTCGGTGTTGCTTATCTATTTGTATCGGCTGCTTTTTTTATTATGGGACGATTGTCACAAAGTGAATGGACAAATCCATATCCATGTATTGAAGAACCGGAATATTATATCAATCAATTTAGTTTGAGGAATTGCTTATGGTTCACATTGGGTAGTATAATGCAGCAAGGTTCTGATGTAGCACCGATGTAATCAATGTGTAAGGAACTCTTCTAGCAGGATATTAATGTTTGATGTTTTTTATAGTGGAATTTCAACTCGGACTGCAGCAGGAGTTTGGTGGTTTTTCATCTTGATTATAGTATCTTCATATACTGCAAATTTAGCAGCGTTTCTGACTGTAGAAACTCTAGTTACTTCATTTAATAGCTTGGAAGAATTAGCTGAGCAAACTGAGATTAGATATGGTGCCAAACGTGACGGTGCCACTGCTAATTATTTTAAAGTAACTATTTTGTGAACGTTATTCTTGCAAATGAATAATCTCTCGTCTAGTTTTCAGAAGAAGGAACTGTTCGTAATAAAATCTGGAAATTCATGGCAAACAATGAAGATGTTATGACTAAAGATAATGAAGAAGGTGTACGTCGTGTTGAAACTGAGAAATATGCATTTTTCATGGAATCAACATCAATTGATTACGTGACTGAACGTCATTGTAGTTTGGCTAGTGTTGGTAAACCGTTAGATGAGAAAGGTTATGCTATTGCAATGGAAAAAGGTTCACCATATCGTAATGTATTAAGTACGGCTATTTTGAAATTACAAGAAACTGGGAAAATTAGCGAAATTCAAGAGAAATGGTGGAAGGAAAAGTGTGGAGCTGGCCGATGTGAAGTAAATTAATAATTATTTGATAGAAAAAAAAAACTTTCTATAATTTTATTTTGTGTAGTCGAAACAACAAAGTGAGGCTACAGCTTTATCGTTGAAGAATGCTGGTGGTGTATTTTTGGTATTAACAGTTGGTAGTATGTTCGGTTTTATAGCGTCATTTTTCGAGATGGCTCTAGCTGTTTATGCAAGAGCAAGACGATATAAAGTTACTTTTAAGGAGGAATTGAAGAAAGAATTGAAATTTTTCGTACAATTCAAAAATAATGTTAAATCAATTGAACAAAACGACTAATAATAAAATCTTGAGCAATACTTTATTCTACAATTTATAACAATAAATCCATCAAAATATATAACAACATAGTATAATTATTAGAATATATCCTTTTCCGGTATATGTTTGATGATATTGTCAACAATTGTTGTTATAACTCGAACAATAGCTTCAGATATTGGTTTACCCAAATCATTTAAGACTTCCTGCCAATTATCATTTAGGAATTTATTTACCTCACCACCTATTAGAAAAAAATCGATTAAATTAAAAATCAAATTTGATTATATGGAAAACTTACCAAGTTTTGCATCGCCATTGAATAGATTATCAAGCTGGAAATAGCACCGTTCAACAACAAAATCCAATTTCGAATTATCAAGTTTTAAATAATTTTCGGCATTACGTTGATACGATTTTATATCAGCTCGAAAATGATAATCGCCCCCAACTAGAAAATAAAAAAAAACTCATTAATATTCGAAAGAATTAATGTTGGTTCTCTTATTACTTCCGGTTATATTAATTGGACCTTCTCCTTTAACAGGAAGTACTAAAATTTTCGTATCGATCGCATAATTGCCGAGAATCGTTAAACGTTCACCTCGCAAAACAACATCAATGTACGTTTCATTTAAACTAAAATTTGATATAAATAAAGTGTTAAACGATTTACAACTATTAAAAAAGGACTTACTAAATATTTTTGATTGTAAAATCTTGAAGTCCATCGATATCGATTTCTTTTAATGATATAGCAAAATTTTGATCGACTACTTCGAGTGTTGGAAGATGTAATGGATTTAAAGGTGGAATTCGATATTGTTTATCACCTAAACAAATATTATCAAAAAGAAAAAAATCATGGGAGAATTCCTGTAATTCTTACCTTTAACAATATAAGGCAGAGCATAATTGGCACTTTTCAAAACACATTCGGAAAATTCCGGTGATTTCAATTTACAAGTTCTAATATAACTCGCTGTAAATTAAGAAAAGAATTTTTTTCGATCCATTGATTTTATTGGAATTTTCTAAAACTTACGTGCTCGTAATGTTAAAATTATCGGTGAAATTATTAGAATTAAAAAACTGTATTTCAACATTTTTTTTATTTTATTTTGGCGTACTCGCAATTGTAAAGAAGATCAGCGGCACAAAGAACATAACTGGGTATTAAATGGATAGGTTTGACTTTTTATATAAATCCTGCCATGTTTCAAGTTTGATTCAATGACGGAAGATCAGTCTAAAGTTTCTCGTACAAAAACAAGAAACAAAACAACTAGTAAACAAAGAAACATTAAACACTAAGTAATGCCCAAAAAAAATTGATAATAAATTTCAATAATTTGATTTATGAAGAAAAAATTGATTGGTCGATGGATTTTTTTCAATTAAAAGCTCAAAGCTTTGATGATTTCGGATAATTTGCAATATCTTGATTAAAGACTGAATTGTAATTTTTCCAAATTGTATAATTATCGAGTGCAGTCGTCCCCTAATGACTATATTCACTTTTACTCTGATAAAATTCATATCATTCAACTATTTCGCATACATTTCCAGATATGATTATAAACAGATCAGTGATCAAAACTATCAAATAATGGTTCTGGGAAATTATTTCTAGAGAAAAATACCAAAAGATTAAAGTCTTTCTAGCAGGACTATAACAATTGTTTTCAATAGATTTGTTATATCTGTATATTGATTAATTGAATAATCATTGATCATAATTATAATTTTCGATTTGTTTTTCTATAATTTGAGCAATAATGGAAATATTAGTGTTTTGCACAAGTCTTGTCCTTCACCTTGAATTGATAATGTCGGAATTCTTTGTCGATTAATTCGCGAAAATCAACTATTTCATAATCGATATAATATTGTTGTAAAGTTTAACAAGTTCTTGAAACGTTAATACAGCTCAATGATTTTCGTCAATATGATTTAATGGATAAATAAAATTGATTGTTGATTAATAGCGAACTCAATTTCCATTTATTTATTTTTCATATTGGTTGATATCATTCGATGGTACTCGTCTAAAATGTTTGTCTATTTAAATTTTTCTAGCTATCAATTATATCTATTAGAAAATTAGCATTTATTTCGTTTAAATGGCAAATTATCACTTCAAATAAATGTTTCCATGTTTTTATCATTTATTTACAACGAAATCATATTTAACCGGTATATTTATTAATAAGACTAACAAAAAAGTGATAGAGAGAAGAAAAAAAAAGGTCACTATCGCTATCTTGATGGAATTTGTCAAATAAATCTCTATAAAATTTAAATAGAATAAATAGCAGGATTTTCCCAAAATCAGGTTTTTTCCAAAATATATAGCAACAGCTATAAATGTATTTAACATTTTACTTTCATTATGAACAAACAATGGTATAATTGACTTGTTTGTGCATTTTCTCACAAATAATAATTTATTTGTTCGAAATATTAACATAAACATGCAGATTGGCAACAATAATACAATGTCGTTTCCGACTCAGTGACTGATCATTGTACTTAATGCAATTTTCCAATAGACTAGCATCGATGCAAATCTACAAACATTCCGAAAATTGACTAAAGAGTTACAATTTAAATCAGTTTGAGAACTGCTAGTTTCAAATTTGAATGACTTGCAAAAATCTCAAAGGTTGAATAATTAATTTCGATTCAACTTTTGTTTGGAATATAAATTTGATTTTTGTCAAAAAAAAATTAAAGCCAACAACCGTATTCGGTTTTATATTGATATTTATTTATTAAAAAAAAAAAAAATTAACATTGACGTCATTTTGGGGTAGATATAATGAGAATCATAATTATAAGAGAAAAATATCGAGTTAAGAGCCGATCGTTTGATTAAATTATGAAGTATCCATGAAAATGATAATCAAAATTAAATAAAATATATAGCTTGATGGCCTTGTAAATTTATGTAAATTTGAAATTATTAATCATTATGGATTGGTAAAATATGCAAATTTGCTTGTTGAATATAAAAAATTATTGGGTTGCAATTTTTATTGTCCATGAATCATTATATTGTATAACGAAGTATACAGTAGAACCGCTTTTGGACGGAATTCTGTCTCTTCAAAAAGGAGCGTCCGTTCAAAGAACAAGAAGTTTTTTTGTGCAATGTAGAATTTCGACGAGAGCAAGCTCTAGCCGATGTAGAGGCTCGCTAAAAAATGGCGATGATCGTCTTCGCAGGCTAACACCACAGTATCTCTATTTTTATTATCATTAGATCGTTCATATGAGGCAACTGTTTTTGAGTTGTTGCCAAGGAACAAGCATATAGACACACCTTAAAATTTACCACCATTTAATGTTACCAGTATTCCAATCCGATTTAGGACACGCAATAACATCGCGAAATTGTGTCAATCACTTTTCTATGGTCTTCTGTAATACTGTACGATTTACACAAAAATAACGTACCATATCAGTCGATCAGATTGTACGAGATCTTGACATGATTTTTCTTATTGCCACTATTGGGTTATGGTGATGAACAAGTTAGGCACTTGTCTACCAACTTCAATCGAAATTGTAGAAACTTTATTCCAATTAATTAGGCATGAGTGATAATGTATTAAAAATTTATTGTTAGTTTAGTTACATATTATTACAATAATATCACTATTCTCAATATTTACGAATTTGATATTGAATTTAATTGGATTATAGTTCGATATTGCTACAAACGTGAACACTAAACACATGGTATAGTGACGAAATATTCGTTTAAATGTCTCGAATTTGAAACACTTCTCATTATTCTGAATCAATTAGTACATCAATGTAATAAACTATGAATCTTTATTAATAAATTGCTTATATTCCGAAGATTATTCAAGATCACAATAATACAAAAAAAAAAAAGTTAAATAAGACTACATCAGATTTTACTTTGACAATGTTGCAGTTTCTGTTGAACTGCCCATATTATCTAAAATTGTATTATCAAAGGTCTGTGTAGTCTTATCTAATTTTCATAAATCCGGTACAGCTGTATCGAATATTTTCATCTCTTGTATACCATTACAACGTTCCATTATTTTCGGTTGTGAATAAGCATGTTGTAAAGCATGCAATGAACTTGTTGATAATGTCCTTTCCAATATTTCACCCCAATATTTCTCCGATAAACCATCAAAATCACAGCCATGTGAATGTGTTAGAACACCTGAACTGCTATTACTGCAATAATATTGCTGTTGTTGTTGAGATTGTTGTTGATGCTGGTGATGATGATGATGATGATGATGTTGATGGTGGTGGTGATGATGGGATTTTGATTCCTTCGATTTCCGGCACAATAACTATGACAAAAATTCAAAAATAAGAATGACACAAAAACAAATGGGGATATCTAAGATTTTTTTCGTCTACAGAAAAACAAATTCTATCTATTGTCGTATCATTTATTTTAAATTTTGACGTAGAAATATATTCCAAGTAAGATAAATTGAATGGTTGAGTGATTTTTTTGGCTTTGAGATTATTTGCAAGGAATATAACAAGAATTGTTCGAATAAAAAGTAATGAATTATATAAAAACGATTGTATATAGCAATCTATCATAAGGGAACGTTTTACTTCCTTTATTGTAATTTTCAAGAGACACAATTATTTATTTTTTTGGGATACAATTGGAATTTTATAAGATTCGTATGCAAAATGGTGGATGCGCGCTATCAGTGTAAAGAATAAAAGCATTCAACAAAGTTTCCGATTTTATTTATTATGAGCTTTTTAGAATTATGCAAAAATTATGGAATAACCTTAAATAGAGAAATGAATTTCGGAAAGAATATTGGTCAAATATTTGAATTTTGCTAATTGGTTTTGAATTAGATTAAACAGCTGAATATCTCTCTCTCTCTCTTCCTCTTTCTCAGTATCTCTCGCCCTCTGTTCCTCTATCCACCTATTTCTCTTTCATCTTATCTCTCTAACTATTCCTCTACCTCTTCCCTATTAACTCTTCCATTTCATTCATCTACCTCTCTATCTATATCTCTCTCTCCTCCAGCAATCTGCACCCCTTCAATCAACTTTGTCTTTCACCCATCCAACACTTTTCCTATCTATTATTCTCCCTCTCTTTTCCAATATATCTGACTCTATCAACCTATTTGTTGTGGATCTCATCTCTCTCTTTCTCCCCTCATTTTCCTATCTGCCTCCAAGACCCTCTCACTACATTTCTCTATCATACACTCTATATCTCTCTACCAGCTCTAGTCCTTCTATCATCCCTTTCTCTATCTTTCTATCTCTGTCTATAATGATCTCTATTTATCTCTCTCTTTTCTGGTATATTCTCAATTATTATAGATTCGTCAACCATGTTGAGTCCAAAAAAAATACAAACTTCAATTGATGCATATTTGCAATTTTTAGTTAGTTTATTTCTTGAGTTCAGATTCGGTATTCATAGTGAAAAATTGTCGATTTTCTGTATTCAGACATGCTTGCAAGCGTCCAAAAATATTGATTTTGCAAGTATAATTAATATTGAATTACAAAAATTCATAATTAAACAAAATTGTATAGCTTGAGGATAATTTGGAACTTGTACAAATACAAGATATTCAAGTTATTAACCCCAAAACAAGATAAATCTTGAATTTGGAGAAAGTGTTAAGAATTGAATAAAGTTTGATCGATTTAAATTATTCCTACCAATTCATAATTTATTATCAAAAACGACAAATATTCCAAAACTTTAAGTTGTGCCAACTCTCTATCGATAAACAATATAATAAGATTAATATATATAACTCCATATATAACGAGTGTATCACGGTAATTCTCTTCGCAGTTGGAGGACTACTTTGTGAGCGTAGGTCTACAGCTTGTTCCATTCACTATATTTCAACGATTCAGATTTTACTAATTTCGAGGAGAATTAGCGTGATACACTCGTTATATGAAAATCAATAAATACGAAAAGTCTATCTTACTCTAGTGTAGAGAAGTTCTCGACTTATTCTTCTGAAATTATTGTTCAATAACCAATATAAAAATGGATTCCAAAAACTATTACTTAATGCCAGCCATGTAGCAAGAAAATCTAATGGTGCTGGCGCTCTAGAACCAGTACAAGCAGCTACAACTTCCTGTATTGTCCAAGGCGTTACTAATACAATAAATCCTAGGGACATTGCTGCCATTGTTCTTGACGCTGTGATGCTGAGTCGACGTTCTTGATTTACCAACTTAATTCAAAACAAATAAAAAAAATATATTCATCTCAAGGGATATATTCAACTATAATTGACAGAAAGTTCTAGCGAAACTTTCAAGATAATCAATTAATTTTTTCTAGTAATAATAATTTAAGGGTTGCTTGTTGGAAACAATTTGTAAACTTCTACCAAACAGTTTATTAGTCGTTGAACATTCTACTTACTAAGATACAAATAATTAATTTTGAATCTGTCTTGTTTTGTATACGATTTGTTGTTATTGTTAATAGTAACATGATTGATGTTAAATATGTTGACCAGGTTAAATTTAAGAAATAATTACACTAATTACAGTTCACTATTTATGTAGATAAATAGTTTGTTAATGATTTTGTGTTGTAAAGTTGAATTTAATTTCGTAATAAACTTCATCTTCAGAACGATGAATAGATTCTATTTCAATTCAATTGTACATCGTTGCTTATATCGGCAGAATTTGTGGCGCACATTCTGAATGCTTGGTATAAATATTAATAGAACAATAGCTCTTGCTTATCGTCATTTGTTTACAACAGTTACAAGCCACTTAAGATCGAATAAACCAATTATATTTACTTTAGCCGTACTTGATTCCACTTTGTTAGATTAAAATAAATGATCTTTTGTTAGAGAAAAGCGATAAAAATATGGAATTGAATTGAATCAATTATTTTTTTTTTGATTTCTAATATTGGAGGAGCATCAAGAAAAGGTATTGGAGTCTATTGGGAAATTTGCATTTTATTAAAAAGTCCGAGTTAATGGCATACTGCCCCGTTAACTCTTCTAATTCTGTATTTCAAAATTATCCGTATTAAAATCAAAAAATAATAATAAATTGATTCGAGAATTGTGAATATTCAATTTTTATTATCAAGATTAATATATTTTGTTATATATCCAAAAAAAAAATAATAACTGGAAAATCATATTTCTTGTTAGTTTCGGAAACGTATAATAAAAACTTGCAAACATGACAGTAATGTAGTTGACATCTAAAAATGAGTATGGGAAATAGAAAAATATAACGATATGTGGATTTTCCGAATATAAATAACAGGACAATTCAACAACACAAAAATTTCAACATTTTTAACAAACATAATAAATTACCAATATTTTTGTTGAAATAACAAAATAATTCAAGTCTCTAGAATTTTTTGCGAATGGATAACAAATAGTTATTGCGATAGTGTAAAATTTCGTAAGTTCCAAAAAGTTGCTAGCTCCGAAATCTATAAGTCAATTGGGAAAAACGAAAAGTGCCAATAGGAAGAAAAATCGAAGAATCTATATTCCAGTTAATCTCGACATTGAATTTTATCGATAAAAGAACTGGGAATTGAAAAAAAAAATAGATAAACACTCCAGATATGAGTAAATTTCTTTAGTCAATCATTACACTATCACTATTTGTCTGAATTAGGAGCGGAAGCTTTCTCGTGGCTGGCCTATTGATGAAACTAGGAATGTTGCAGATATTCGCATCTGCAATTGCGGATCTTTCGCATCAATCTATTAAATCCCGATCGGCAATAATTAATGCATGGATTATTCTGCTAATGTGATTGTTGTACAAGTCACGATAAGAAATTAGTGGCGGTTCCAGCGAGTATTTACACTTGCTGCTATGGAGAAGAAAAGCTCCCCGCAGATGCCCCTACTGAAATATATTATTCTAATGTGTGCAACGTATCCTTAAAGTTCGTGGTTTCAATATTTTTTTCCAACATAATAATCTAGGTACATTATTAATTTACAGCCACACTTGGAGATATTCAAAAAACCGGGTTAATTTACCGTCGAATTCATCCATAGCTTAGTCACGAACAATCTGGAAATTCGTTGGTGTCAAAGCTTATGGACAGCGTCCAAGGTTGAGTCACGGGAAAACTCCCCTCGAAAAATTTTCACAACATGTTGGAGTACAACAGTTCTTTTTGCTAGATCCTACTTGATATAGAAAACTTCATTTTCAATAGGAAAATGATGTAATCAAAAAATTTACATCCTATAGAAATTTAATACTTTTTACATTAAAATCCTGTGAAATCCATTCTTCTCTTCTGGAATATTATTAATACCGGATTTTTCTATACACTCCGTTATTTCAAAATTGATCTGTTACAAGTACAAGTATTTTATCGAATTTCTTGATAGAACTTCCAGCAATATGTGCCATTGTAACTATCGGGAAATTTGCAATATGTACAATTTTTTTAAAAATTTCCACCCATAATCTTTCACAGATTTTCCAATGATATAAAAATATTGATGACATATAAATTTGAAACGAATAGTTGTTAAAACTTTCAATAACTACAACTATAAAAATTTACTAGATAATTCTTTAATAGCGAAAGAAATGACTGAAACTTTGATTTTGATAATATTATAACAATAAAAATTGTTTATGGTAATTTGAAACAAAGTCCCAAACGAATCGAGACATTTTCGTGTGTCAATGTCCGGAAAATGTTGAATAAAATACCTATAAATACTTTTAAAGACG
This sequence comes from Zonitis immaculata, assembly GCA_037414775.1. Taxonomy (NCBI): domain Eukaryota; kingdom Metazoa; phylum Arthropoda; class Insecta; order Coleoptera; family Meloidae; genus Zonitis; species Zonitis immaculata. The sequence goes on from JAZBGX010000331.1 coordinate 34,150, forward strand.
TCTATTTCAACGGGAAGATTTACAAAAATTCGATATTATTATTGTTATCGACATCCATATGTACGATTCTCTCCTACATAAGTTCAACAAAAACTATAAAAAAAGATACTTATTCTTATTATTTTTATTATCATTATTTTTTGTTGAGGAAGATCAATGTTTGGGTTATGATAGATATGATCTGTTTTTTCTCCTCTTCCCCGTCTTTTGGCTAAACTAATAATAACAGTGAGAATTGATGATATAATGTGAATCTGACGTCAATGAATGATGGACAGTACGTGATGATAATCATGATAATTCTAATCTCGAACAATAGTCTACTAGAAGACGTGTTTATTATCAATCGTTGATTATTTGAATGAAGACAAACCAATCATAAGTTTATTGCAACAATACGATAGTAATTTTTTTTCTGTTGATATCCTCCATCTATCGATTTTTCTATAAATACGAATATTTGTTGGATAATCTAGTTGCTGATATAACAAAATGCAAATTCTTTTATTTGTTTAAAAAAAATTTCGATATTATTATTGTTCGTCTTTTGACGGTTGTTGTTCTATCAAATCGTTTTATTGCCGCTTGTATGACAACAATAACAACAATAACTATAACTCTGATCGGATCTAGTGGGAGAATTCGATATCAAGAGTAGAAAAATAATTCCATTTATAGACAATTTTCCGTATCGTCACAACAACAAAAATCAGTACAGCCTGCTTCTCAAAAGCCTTTCCTGAGTCTATAAACGTAGCTCTAGTGGAGGAAATGTAGAACACACTTAATGATTTGGGCCTTGAAATTGTTTCTCTAGATTTTCGGAAAATGTGGAAAATTGATATTAAAAAATTGAATTAATATCTAGTAAAAAATATTAATTTTCCACATTTTCCGAGAATCTAGAGTAAACATTCCAACACCAAAATACTGTCTAGATATCATACTTCAAATCCTGAAATGCGTTCTTCATTTTCTCCACTAAGGACCAGGAACGTCATTTGTGAATCACTCTGTATAATACTCAAAGTAAGGAAGAAAAAAAAACGCAATCCAGTAAAATTAGGACGCATCCGGTTTAATGTGAAAGAGAGCGACATGACACGTGTATGGACTATTTAGTAGGAGTAATAGTTGTAACTATTCCTTCACCAACAAAATAAAATGAAATAAAATTTGAAATTTATAATAATAGAATTTGAAATTTATTGCTTGAAATAGTTGTAACGCACGGACTATTTAAATTAATATGACTATTATTGCGGAAAATCGTTTATTATTAGAATTATCACGAGAAATTTGTTTTGTTAATTTCCACAAATCGTTGGTGAAATTATTTGTTTTGTGGAAATTATTTGGGAGATAGAGAGAAAATGTCGTTTGTATACTCTTGAATTTGCCACTAAACAAAACCGTGTCTGGCTTATAAACGACTTAATTTCCACGAAAATAAATTTTGTTATAGAAAAATAGATATATAGCGAGAAAATTCACAATTTCCATCAACGACGAAACTCACACAATCATTGCATTGTAAAAAAACTATCGAATGGTTGTATAAATTACTTGTTACGGATCGTTGTTAATTCACAACAATACCTTTGTCATAAAGTAACAAGACTCTGTTACATACGATTCAATTCGAT
>JAZBGX010000332.1:9730-35777 GCA_037414775.1 Zonitis immaculata
ACTACCCATCAATATTTAAATTTTTCTGAAAATGTGACCACTTGAAAATCAAAATTGAACATTAATCTCTTTAAATAGTTGAAGGTTTTTGATGGAATTGTAACGACTGAGAGTCGAGGAAGTTTCTCGGGGAAAAAAAAAACCGGAAACTAAATGGAGGATCTTTGGTTGAATTGACCAAACCAACTAGCAACTTAATGAACAATCAAAAGAAAAAATACGGTTAAATTGATGATTTATCGATTGAAAACAAAATTTTCAGTAATAGAGAATTTTTTTTAAGTTTCCCCGCGCCTCCACCATTTCTACAAAACCACCATAGACAATCACAATAAAAATTGTTCAATACAAGTTTTAGAACGGAAAAAAATTGGGGAAACTTGAAGGAAAATTTCATTTCAATTACCGAGAAGCTGTTCGCAATATCTAAATACTCTTCAACTTTCTTGTAAACAAGAAAGCCGGAAAATCTGAAATTCTATAGTTTATATAAGTTTATAATTATTCCAAGTATCATTAAAATTCAACAACAAACACAATTATTTTTAACAAATAAATTTTTAACAAAGACAAAACAAAAGCCTGAATTAAATGGAAATCTTTTATCATTTAAAAAAAATATATATATGTATATATAATCCCTCTTTTATATCTCTTTATTATTGTTAATTTATGATATTTAACGGTCACTTAAACATTATTTACGATGTAATTAAAGAAGTTAATAAGCCCAAAATAGACTTTTACCAAGTTTGATAAAAGTTTTGATAGAGAGGGGATATGGACATGTGATGGTAATGATGTTTGGAAATATTCGAGTAATTCCACACAATGGAAGCCTGAGAATCTTAATTGACTTGAAAATCAGAGGGTCATACACATTTAGCCTTTCATAATATAAATGACATCACCATAATTAAATAAAATTAACAAATTCTATCAGATTGTTATTTCAATATTAAACGATATTTAGTCAAAAATAAATACATTTATTAAAGCAATTTTATTGAGGATTGTTTTTCCAGAACTTATTATAGTTGTGAAAATAGTTGGAACGTTAACAGATTAATCGAAAATATGAGATTAGATTTCCAGCTCAAACAGCACAAATAACAAACTTTCAGTTAAGTTTATCATGAATTATGTAAGATAATAATAGCAAATAACTTCCAATGATAATGATATAAATACAAGTTTATTTTCTTGTTATTAAAACAGATATATATATATAAATAAATTGATTCAATATCATTTCCACGAATTCTTCTAGTTATTTATTTTTATTACTATCAAGTATTGCTAGATTCTATTTTAAATCGTTTGCAAGCTAGAGTCGGATTTGGATTGTACAACGTTACATTTTGAATAATGAGGTAATTTTTTTTTCTGTTGATTCATCTTGCAAAAATTTATCACCAATTAGTGGAAGTTAAATTGTAAGATTTTGTTCTGAATAACAGACAGATAAATAAAGAACTGAAATAATTCTGAAACTTTTGAATTATCTATTATATTCAGTTGAAAGATATATATTGGGAAAGTTGCAAGAATCAAAAATAGATAACTGGAATATATAGAACTTTTATATAGTAAATTGATGATTGGCAGTGAACGCTGAAAATTTACTGAGAATCAATCGAAACTGAAAAGAAAAAAAATTGGGTATCTACGAAAATTTTCAGTTTTCAGGAATCGAAAATTGCCAAAAATTGTAGTTGAATAATCTCTATTTCTATTGTTAAATATAATTAATGCCTGAAACTTGCTGAAATTCCTTCCTATTATATTTAATTTTAGTTCCTAATAGTAATAAATATCAACAATTCATGAAAAACTGAAACTTTTGTTACTCTTTCCAAATATGTCACAGTTGATAAAATAAATAGACAACATTTCCAACTTGTTAATCGCATATTTTGGCCTGAATTGAAACTAAACCAATTCGAATTAGCTATAATTTCAGGATATTCTCTCTGAATATCTCCCAAAACAACCTATCATTTTATTAGACAATTTTTTTTTGAATACTGTACTTAAACGTGACCTTTCATATTATTATAAAAATTCTATAAAACTTATAGCTAACTTATAGATAACAATATTAGAGAATTGCATCGTCCAGAACCCGTCTATTTTATGGAACGAACAGTGGCAATCATTATCACTATTATTATTATTATTATTATTGTTCTTGTTATGATTTAGCATTATCGGATTTTTATGTTATTAATCAATTATCAATAGAACGATGGAGAAACTTGGGAGAATTCCGTCTAAAAAAAAATTATAACAAAAGACGAGAGAGAAAGAGAAAAAACGACAACAGCAACAGTAATAAAAGGTTTTTGTTATAAAAGCAATGCTATAATAAATATATGTCACAATTTATCTTCATATCATTTGGATTATTTATGCTTTCATCCATTAAACAACACCAACCGAATAGTGTTGATTTGATTTATGCCGGGCAAATTTCTATATTTTCTATATTAATTATAATAATTACTAATGATTGTCAAATTGAATTAATTACCAGTTTAAATGGCACTAAAAAAAAAAAAAAAAAGAAAAACCCCAGCAACTATAGAAACATAGGTGGGATTCGCTTATCGTTACAATTCGATTCATCGTATCGTGTGTGATTGAGGGAGAAATCTTTATATTGAAGCCAAGCCCATCGAGTTGATTCTGTATATATGTATATATTTTTTGGTGAAATTTCCAATTGAACGGAAAATATTCGGTCACCTATATAAATAATAAAACGACTGCAATATTTCTTTTTTTCTATAGGTATATATAGGTACTATCTACATACATATATATTTCTATCGTTCGTTCTTCGTCTTCCTTTCAAATGGAAACGAATAAAGAAATCAAATAAAATCCCCACAACTGACATCATTCCTTTTAAAGCCCCGGAAAATTCTCTCAGTTGGTTAAATCTATGTGACTGTTCCTATAGTATACATATATATATCTGTATACTGTATACTATACAACAAAAATTCCATTTATAATATAATTCTGCGTCGAGAGGAAAAAAATGTTTTATTATTTTTATTAACTATCAACCAAAACAAAAAACAAATACTAAATACATAAGGGAAAAATCCACCCTTACACGTTATCTCTAATGATTATACACGTCTGGAATATTTCACATTATTAGATTGTGTTTTGTTGTTTCACGTTAATATTTTGTAATATAGGGTGAGGGTGGTTAAGATGATGTCATACTTTTTCACAACTATATATATATATGTATATAGGAAAATCCCTTTTATACGACCCCTAGTAGAAAAACATTGTATATTCGATGTTCATATCCTATTTCCTGTTGGTTACCTATAGGTACGTATAACACGTAGTATTCTAAGGTTCTAAGCAATCACCCCCCTTCCTCATCCTTACACTAAATGATCTAATCTAATACCTGCCAAAGTATTGGGGTGTAATTTATTATATATCCATACGTCGATTACGTTCATATACCTATATATAAAATCTATATAATATTATATATAGAAGAGGGATGAATCTTATTTATCGACTATAGTTCAACTCACACCCTGAGATGTTGAAGAGGAAAAAAAATAATAAGAAGAGGGGTGGTTTTTTTTTTTGTTCTGTATATATATGGCGTTAAAGTAGCTAAATCAATTTTTTTCCTTTGTAAACACTCATAAAAGGCGTTATATAAGAGAGTAGCAAAAAAAAAATAGAAATTCTTTTGGTTGATTTGGTCGTTTTAATGAGAAAGAGAGTTTCTTTTTCTCTTTCATAAAGTTGTCATAATCGAAGGTGAAATTGGAGATTTCATCCAATCTAACATATAACGATTTATTGGATAGAATATGAAGAATTCATTTTTTGTTCTACACAATGACCCAATTATTATAGTTAAAACTTTTTATTGTTTTTCTTTGGGTCATTAGGAAGGATAATTTTTTTTTTTTTTTTGTTCTATATTGAGTGGAACAATTTTGGAATGTGTAAGCAAAAAATTTTGCCATTCTGTAAAAATATTTGTTGGAAAAGCACAGATTTCCAAATGATTAATGTAGATTTTCCGGCAAAATCATCTCTATTATAGTCACTTATATATTTATATGGAGTTTTTCCAGATATTTCGAAAAATATCGTGGAAATGTTCTTGAAAAAAAAATTATAATTTTGTAGCGAGAAATTCTAAATTTTCCATAATTTCTATTCACGATAGTTTTTCCGGAACTTTTGAGTAAATTATTCAAATTTCTAGCTCAATTCGAAAATATCGCCATTACCTATGGTGGGATATTTTCATTAAAAACTCTACAGGGCAAATTATTGCATTTTTAAAATATAAGATATGCTGCATTTCGAAATCTCTTTTTTTTTATTGCGATAATTCCATTTTAGAACTGTTTTAAAATTTCGAATTTCCCAAAATAAACTTTGAATATCTCGTTAGTTCACCAATCAAATTAATCCACCTCACAAAGTATACAAGCATAATTCCTCGATTTAACGGACTATATAAAAGAGAACATTCATTTTTTTAGAGTGCAATTATACAAGCCACCTCCATACTCGTATAATCAACTAAAATTGAAATTCGGAACTCTTTTCTAATTATCCAAAACAAAAGAATAAATTACATCAAGTTAACCTAGCGAAAAATACGGAAAATGTCAGCAAACAAAATTTCTTTGTGTTATCTTGAATCCGGGGGGAAAAAAACGAGAAATCCATGGATTTTTCTTTATTTTTTATTCGAATTTTTAAGGTTTATTAAGTGAATCATATTTGATGTTGTTGATCATAAATTCATTGCACGATTTTCTCGCTTGACAAACAACAAAACCGAAGAAAAATGAATCATATATTTTCTTATTTATGTTTGTTGAATGAGAAAAGTAAGAATCAAAGTGATATATATATTTTTTGAGTATAAAAATTTTCCACTAGGAATAGTAATAATTTAAAATAAAATTAATAAATTTTCCAATCACTTTTTTATGAGTATAGTTGACTTTTAAAATTTGAAAATTTCCCATAAAAGTTTGAGAGACTGTTAAATCCAATGTTGATTTCAAAACGATTCCAACTAAATTATCATCAATTATATAGTCATATATTTTTTTACCTAGAATTGTTGCAATAATCGAGAGATAAAACGTTGAAAATTGCCACATTTTCCAAATATTTCCTTCTAGTTTTCCGTCAAGTTGAACATCAATCAAACTTTTTAATCAAAATTTCATAAAACCACCGAGTTGAGTGAGAACCACTTTATTACAAAAATAATTCTGTTTATTATTAAGAATTGTCTTTATATATACTCGTATAATAATAATCCAACGGGAATTATTAAGAGTGTTGCGACAGTTCCTGGATTTGTTCCGGAATCATATTTATAATTCACAAATATTATAAAGTGCCACTCCCACTTTTCAAACAAAATTTTCACATTGAAATCGGGAAAATTTCTAATAATAATCAAATTTCATAATTTTCTTTATATATTTTTTTTTCTCAAATTAAAATTTTGATAGTTGCCAAAAAATTTTTGTAATTTTCTTTTCTAATACCAGATGAGATCCGTGTCGCGAAATAGTGGGCGTGTCCCGTATTCCTACACTCGCCTATATACCCTGTTGGTTTTTGTTAGATATATATATCTATATATATATGATATATATAGATATATACATATATAAAAGGGTGAATATAGTCGATTTATATATATATAGATAGATATGGAATTGGCTCCGGTATGTTCCGGGTTCCGGGCGATACTGAATAAACCTACTTCCATCCACTATGTTCGTGGTGGTGTTTGCGCGCCGAGATGCGTCGTGACGCCTTCACATATATACGTATAAGTCGTCGTTATACAAGTATATATATGAGACGATTATCAACCCTCCAAGAAACTCTTCTAAACTTTCTTGGTGAATATCGTCAAGTTTTCTAACATGTCAATAATGCACTTGTAAATTGAACAACGTTTATTGTTGATTTTCACCCTCTACAACCCCCACAACCTTAAATTCCTGCTATATTCTAAAACCCCAATTTTCTTAAAAAGTCACAAGTTATTGTACAATTTTGTTAGTGTTATTTTGTTTTGTTTTGTTTTATTTTTCATTTAAGTCACTATTTTTCAGTTTTCTCCGAAATTTTACAATTTTCTCGCAATCTAAGAAATTTCCTCTATTTCTGAAATGATTCCGTTTATATCAATGTGTCTTTTATGCTTTTTCAGCTAAATCGATCGTTAAAAAACCGTATCGAATTCCAAAAATCACTGAAAAAAAAAACGATAAAACTAAAAAAAATTAATTCTATAACATTTATTATTATTATTATTATTATTATCACAGTTATTGTCAATGGTGGTTGGTTTCCGTTTTCCGGTTATCATAATTCTGTGCCAACTTCCTGTACAATTTTGTTTCGTTTTGTTGTTGTTTTTTTTTTGATTTTATCAAAATTTATAGCGAAATCCACCCTCCTTGATTGTTTGCTATTATTGTTGTTCTATTATAAAAAAATGATCATTCTACCGGATATATAACAATTATAATAATAAAATAGAAAAATGGAAATAGAGAGGAAATTCAAGAGAGAGAGAGAGAAAAAAAACAGAATTTTCACTTGGCAAATTTCCAATATTACCATAAAAATTAAAAAAAAAAAAACAAAACCAGATAACAACTTTATAATGGACTTAGAATGGTGGAATTTCTACGAGCGGAAATCTAGAAAAACTCCAACATATACAACAAATCTTGGAAATAGATGAATAGATAAAGTTTGTTCTCAATTTGATACCAACCTAACAACATCACACAACCACTTTTTATAAATAAAAAAAAATAAAAAAAAACTTCGAGCATAATTTATAACATTTACATTAACACATCATTAACTATGCAATAACTACATGATGACATTTTGATGACCTCAAATAAATAATTGCGAGCGCAGAGAAAAAAAATTGGCTTCGCTTATATTTATTTGGCCAAAATGAATAAAGAAACACCACAAATTATACAACTGATTTGTTATTATTATTATTATTATTATCAAAGAAAATCCTCATCTTCAATAAAGATAGAGATGAAGATGATTGAAATATGTATAAATATGTAAAGGATCCCATACACATACAATCCAATTCGATGGAGTTGAATAAAAAATAATTGAACAGCTAAATTGATCGTATATTGTTATTTTAGTCATTAATTTGAATTCATGTCAATGGATTTTTTTCTTTATTCGCTGTTCATATAAATTTACGAATCAATTATGACAATTTGATGACGCCAAAAACAGAAGAAAAAATTATTGAAAATTTGTTATTGTATTCTATAAAACAAAATCGTAATCTTCATCATCTATATCTCAATAGTCATTATTACCGTTAATATAATCATTACTATAATGGAGATTATTGTTATCATTGGTGCATTATACACAGCATTTTATTTCATCATGAAAATTTTACGATTATATACCTACCTATGTATGTATGTCCGCCTTATAGATTTATAAGTGTGACGTATAAAAAAAAATCTACGAAAATGTAGAATAATAATTCAACAATCTTGATGTCTCTTTTATTTAAATAAATGGTTGTCATTGAAAAATGTTATCAAAGCATAAGAAAATATTTATCAAACCAACAACAACAACAACAACAACATTTTTTTCTTCTTCTGACATCTTCATCTTCGTTTAGCAATATAAATATATATGAGATTTTTCTCTAATCTCTCTATCTCTCTCTCTATCATTCTATTCATGTTTATTTTTTATTCATAGCCTTTATGGAAACTATATACATATAAATAATTATTGTAAATACAACCACACAATAACTCTCTCATCTATCCAATTGGTTATTCTAGTTTTTCTTTTTTTTTTTTCTTCTCCAGAAAATGGTAAATGGTAGGAATGAAAAATGGACTTTTTCCACTCTCGTTTAGGTGTTGTTCTTGTTGTTGTTGTTGTGGTTATTTGATTTTTTTCTTCTTGTTGTAACATTACTTGACTTGTTGTCTGGTAGTTAATAATTAATGATCTTAACGAATTTTTTGGAAAAAAAGTCATTTAATTTAAAATAAAAACAAACACATTAATAATTAACGTTAACGTTCTAACTGCGGATATTCCACAATTATATAAGATTTAATTGAATCGATTAAAATCATACATAAATCGTTCAGTATTATCGAAGGAATTACGCTCTAATTGTTGATTCATTGAAATATCACCTTATTATTATTATTATTATTAGCGCTGAAAATGTGAGAAAAATTCGGCGATTTTTCCTAATTGATTTTCCATATAAACGAAAATTTTCAACTAAACGACTCCATCAATAATAATAATAATAACAATAATAATTGTTTGTTTTTGCCATTAAAATTTTCCTCGAAATAATATCGGAATGTTGCTATAAAATTTCGAATATGAATTTGTTTTATTGTCGTCAAGATGATATTGTTTTTTTTTAGGGGGGTGGGGGGCGAGGGTGTTTGTTTGAAAAAAACTACCCGTTTGGTATATTTTACGATTTTAACATCCATATATTTGGTGGTTTTATATTAGCTATTCATAATAATGTTATAAATATATAAATTTCCAGATGGAAGAATATCGAGGCAATATCAGAACAAGGGAACGATGAAATTATGGTAATTTTTATCATATGGCTAACAAAACAAACCAGAGGAAAAATAAATAAAAACATTTATAATATATACCTATATACCTATATATGTATATACATTATATACATATGTAATGTATATGACAATTCCTGGCGGAGGTGGAAAATAAATAAAACAATCGGAAAAAATTAGTAGTTTCCCCCATTTTGTAGCATCGATATTTTTATAATGGCAAACAATCGTTTCTAAATCGGTCACGAATTCTTAGGGATGTACCATTATTTCCGAATATATAAACTAAAGTGGGCTATTATGGTATTCTTTTTTTTTGGACTATGTATATATGTGGGGGTTGAGAACGAAAAGGGTGTAAATAAAATATGTTTATTATAGTTAAACGAAAAAAAATTGCCAAAGAGAAAACAAACTGAGATAAATCGTTAGCGTTATATATGTATTGGAATGGGGGGTTTTGTCGTGTCTGTTATGGGCAATATAGGCAATATAAAATGTGGGCGGATAGTTGGGGGGTGGCTATATAATTTTAATCGGATTTAGATGACAAATGAGGCAATTATTTTCCGAGGAAAGATCTGAATATAGACATCCATCACATTAATAATCAACACTTAGCTTTAGACATTTATTGTTCTCGTATTTATTCTATTTATCTACTTTTTTTTTTTTCAATTAAGTAAATATCAAAATGGAACTTATTTGACATTGTCAACCGTTATTAATCGATGAATTTCAACGGATGGAATTCGGCATTTCATTAATTATCGCGTCGTTGCGAATTTTTCAATTGATTGACAATATCTATTCGTATTTATTGCAAATCAGTAATTACAATTTTGGATCAGCGATTTCCAAACGGTTCTTCAACAAATTCATTTTTTTTTCTCAGTTTTGTTTTTTTTTGTTCTATCTATAGATCTCATATTTTCCCCATTCTAGTTAGATTTCTTTCCTCATCACGTCCACTATATACTATATATAGGTAATAATTGTATGTTATATAATAAGTTAGACAAAGATAGATAGTTAATAATACGGCTTGATTCTTGACATGAGTTATAGTCGAGACTCTAGTCCTGCCATTTACAGACATGCATCATCCCAGGGTCCGGAGGTTAATATTGGAACGCGTTCACCCTTATATAGCAATCTCACCCCCTTTAAATCCTGTCGACAACATCAAACTAAACACATAGATACATACATACACAACTATAACTATAACAATATACCTCCAAATAGGTACTTTCACATTTTTGTATAGATAATAATTAAATTGAATTAATCATTAATCATCCCTAATATTCAGCCGATTTTCACACTCACACACAGGTACATGCACATTCAAGTGGTTTTTACTAGAACAGAAAGAGAAAAAACAACCCTCCATTTGTTCCAAATTATTTTTTGCGCTATATACCCCATCAACTATATTCCATGCACGAATTTAATGGATCTAAATATCTAACTCACTTTTTCTATTAGCATGTAATCCACACATGTAATCTCTTATCATTTTTGATTCTATTCGTTGTTGGTTTTTTTTTTTCTTCGTTCTTGTTTCCGGTCGTTATATACCCGATTCAAAAAAACAAAAAAATGTCTTTTTCTATTTTATAGAAGGCAAAATTTCGTTCATCTTCAGGTAAAATTACAAAAGGAACATTAATGGGAACTCACATAAAACAAAACAACAACAACAATAGGAAAAAACAAAATAGCTTCTAGAGAAGGGACCATTTCAGTTTAATCTGCACGTTACGGATCGTAAAGTTGTTCCGTAGATAGGCGGAGAACTCGTAATTTTACCGCTAAATATTCAATGTTATATTTTGTATATACATATATACATATAAACAAATATATATGTATATAGAGTATTTATATATTTAGATAAATTATATTATATACAAACTACATATATGTAATAGAGATATAAATGGAAATGTACTCTATGGAGATCCTGGAAGCAGAGAGAGAGAGAGAGAGAGAATCTATTCGAATAGATTATATTTAACAACTAAAACTAAATATGTTTTCATTCCATATATAATTTCCTATTCTGGTCCTCATGAAATTCATAATTGAATTTATTAAATGTCAGAAAGAGATAGAGAGTCGGTTTTTGCATTTTCAAATAATCTCAAGTATTGATCCTTTGTAAATTATAAATTTTTTAGACACCCTTTTTAATGGATACATTTCTATAATCATTATTTTGTTATAAGTGTAGGTAGTGTGAATTCACCTTAATAAATTTTTAAATTTTAATATCAACAATTTTAGATTCGGAGATTATATAATTGATCGATATCCATATTATGTTAGATTTGACTTAAATATTATTTAGAAGTAGCCTAATGGACTTTCATTGTTGCCTTTATAATTAAAATATTCTCATAATTTACTAGATTGAAGTGTACTATATGTACAGTGTCGGACTGGGCCACCGAGCAAATGCCCGGTAGGTCTACAGATTGATCTACTAGAGGCCTAGAAAATTATGAATAACCAAAAAATTGAATCGACGAAAAATTTTTTCTGATTAAGACACAACAAGCTGGTTTTTCTGTTTTACCTAGTAGTGCTACCAAAATATCATTTTACCGGTGGGCCAGACAATTGCCACTCCGACACTAACTATATGTAGACTTGATAATGTAATGAAAGAGAATTATATGGATTACTTTCAATTGATGTTGCCATTCTTTGTTCTTTCCAATTAGGAAATTATTGAAAATTAAAGCCGATCATGTACAATTCGATCTACCTATAAAAAGGTATATGTATAAAATTTATAATCGTATTATTATTATTATTATTATTATTAAATTGATTGGATTGAAGTTGGTTTAATTTCAACTAAAATTACCAAACTATAAAATTTTCCATGTTAAACTAAATTATTTTGTAATTTGGTTACATATAACAATAATTATCTATACATTTCAAATAAGCTCGTAATTATATTATCATCGAATCATTAAAATTTGTAATAAATTCATTACGAAACTATTTAAAAGAAAATAAATAAAGGAAAACAAATCAGGTGCTATTCAAATTTTCTTCTTAAGAATATTGACAATTGCAAAATATTTTCACATTTATTGCACAATACCATTTAGAATATTCCCGCAATTTTGAAATCGAAAATTCGTTTTGTAAACCGAATAGAACTGAATTTTTCAACAATATTGTAACAAAACTATACAACACTTTGGTTTTTAAATAATAGAATAAGCAAAACTACATACATACTGTCGAATAGCAACGAACCAAACTAATAAAAATAGAGAGGACACAAAAAACAAAACAAAAACTACCCTTATACATACCTGTAGAGATTTATAATTTATATCAAAACTCGAAACAAATGGAATCATAATCGATAAAAATAAATAGAAATGTCGACGTTTCCGATAATAAGACAATAATAATAGTGATGGAATTGCCCCACCAATTCTAATGTTGTCGATAGTCAAGCAGAACTATTAAATATTAAATAGTTAGATCTCCACGAATTAACGATATAAATATATAATTTTCGTTATTGTTATTTTTTTGTCTTCATCCTATACAAACACATTAATATTTATGTTGTATATGTACATATATTGGCTATATAATGTGCCATTATCGCTATTTTCCTAATTCTTAAATATAGATAATGAATGTGTAAATTTTGGTGACTTGTTTTTTTTTTCAATTTCTCGAAACGTTTATCATTATTAACAAAACAAAACAAAAAATATGTCAGAGTTTATAAATTTTGTGTTGGAAATCTAAATTTTCGTGTAAAAATATTCGTTATTATTATTATTATTATTATTTGTTGTTGTTGTGTATAGGTGGAAAATGTGCATTCATACATCTGGATATTTGTTATCCAGTTTCTACTTGTTAATTGTAGGATTTCACTGTTATCCATCTAGTTTATATGGTAATTAATTTTTGCGCTTCCCTAACTATTTACACAAATTTAATAAAAACAATCATAATATGTTATGTATATACAAAATTAATTTATCAATAATATATTTACAAATAGAAAAAATATTGATACATATGTATGAAAAAAAGGTCAATATGTTATCAAATTTTATTTTATCATATATCAACGAAAAGAACGAAATTCATAGATTATTTATTTTTATTTTTTTAATTCAAAGTAGCTCTTTAAATAACGAGTGTACCACGCTAATTCGCCTCGAAGTTGGCGGTATGGCATTGGAGAACGTAGGACTATACTTGGTTCATAAGTAATTAAATTTGACAAAAATGTAAGGTTAGATCGTTAGGATATAGTGGCTATGAAACAAGCTGCGGATCTACGCTCACAAAGTCACCGCCAACTGCAAGAAGCTATTCCGCGATACACTCGTCATATCTATATTATTAGCAAAAGAACTGGTTAAGTCAAGGTACGTTAATGACCGTTCAAGGTAAAAAATATAATAATCCGGAATTTATTAACGAATATCATCGCAAATGCACCAACTTAAAAAAATAAATTTCTCATTATAATATTTTGGGTTGCCCGCAAGTACTAGAAATAAAAGCTGCGCCATATATTGTGCTATTATTGAACTAATCTAGGTACTATTATTTAATTGGCTATATAAGATTCACACATTTTTTCAAAGTACCGGATTAATTACTGACTATAGAGACAATCTAATTACAAAATTGAGAGATAAAGGTGATTTTTTGAAGGATTTTTTTAAAAAAAATTTAAGTACGGTTCTGTTATCTTCAATCTGTTGATACCGTAGCCATTTTGAATGAATATTGTGGTTACGGTTACACAGTAGCGCAACTTGAAAATCCGTTAGAAACTAGGAAAACTCATGATATTGAATAGAAAATTGCATTAAATCACATTAATATTTGAAAAAAAAACTAATCTTTGGTCGATTACATAAAAAAATTACGATAAAATAATACAAAAAAAAACAAACAAATGAATCTTACCTTTATGATTTTTCGTTGATCCACAACAGTAGAAATATTTATATGAACACTCTCTCTATATATATTATCATAATTCCCATATTCTAATTTCCATTATTCACACTATATAAATATTAATTTTCACTTGATTCAAGCTGAATTTATGGAAAATGTTTGCGCTTCTCGGAATTCTTTATATATACTTAGATTTTCCACTAGAGGGCGCAACATACAATAACTATAAAGATACAACTACACTAGACCTTACTGAATTATTGTTCATTTAAAATTATAATCATAATTTATTATTATTTTTACAAAGATCAATCAAAAATGATTATATAATTCAAAAATTTCATAAATTTCTTCAATATAATAATTTTGTTCTCTAAAAAACTATTATTGAATATCGGGATTTTGATTTTCTATATTGGTGAAACTGTTTGAATTGGCGCGCTTATGAAAATTTTAGGTTACATTACTTTTTTCAAGTTAAATTTTCTAAAATTTAGAAAATAAATATATTAAATCAAAATATATCATAAACTTTAGTGCGTCATCGTTTGAAATATTGCAACAAAACTAAAAACAAAAACACAAAGTATATTTGTTCAAATTTAATTGAATTCTGGTTCTTTTTTTAAGTTTAGTTTTTTTTCTATCAAGCAATTCAGAATTTCCATTTGATGTGGATTATTTTCCATCAGATTAACTTTCTCTCAATACAAAAAAAAAATATATATATATTCCAATCTACAAGCAAAAAATTTTTAAATTAAATAACGACAAGACTCTAGAAAAAATTGCACATCTTTCATTATTACGATCATTCTTTATCCGTTTATATTACAATTAATTATCGATTATTGTATTAATTTTCCAGAAAATTCCGAATGTTTCAACAACGACAATTCAAAAGGTACATGTCGTCTAATAAATAATTGTCCAATAGCAAAACAATCGATATTGAGACAACAATATCATAATTTGAAACGTTGTGGTTTTAAACAATTTGATGAAATCGTCTGTTGTCCCAATGATGATAATAATGATAACAATAATAATGGGACAGATTTTGCAATAGAGAAACGGAAACCTAAAGATAAACGACCAGCTGAAACAGGTCTGTATTTGAATTATTAGTTTTTTTTCTGGATTTTCATTTGTTTTTTGTGAGTATAGCTTGTGAACAATTTGCTAGTGAAACAACAATAAGTGTCGATTTCCATATAGTAAATGGTGAAGATGCAGAATTAGGTGAATTTCCCCATATGGTATAACCGCAAATGCTTATGATTTAATCAAATCGATAAATTATAAAATTGCAGGGTGTTCTTGGTTATAATACAGACGATAGTCGTATAATTCAATTTAAATGTGGTGGTTCTTTGATTTCTTATCGTTATGTTCTAACAGCTGCCCATTGTATTATAAATGTTGAACGTAGACCACCGATTATAGTACGTTTTGGTGTTATTAATGTACCAGAACATACGAATAATTTATTAGATACCGATTATAATGTGACTGATATTAAAGTTAATGAAAATTATAAACGTACAGAAAAATTGAATGATTTAGCATTGTTGAAATTGAATCGAAAAGTTTTATTTAACAATTTCATACATCCAGCTTGTTTATATACGAAAGATAAAGATCCAAATGGTTTGATTGCGTCCGGATGGGGCATCACGAAATTTGGTAAGAAAAATATTAGTATATATAGAAGCAGAATTATTGCAATTATTAAGAAATAGAGTTATGGGAGTGATGATTCCAAATGAAAACCGTAAAAATTCATACTGGAAACAATATTGCTGTTAAATCTAGTGGAAATTTTAAATTTAAAAAAAAAAAGTAACAAATAATTTATGGGAAACTGGAAAACAAAAAGATAAAAATTCGAATAACTGAATTCAATTAATCCGGATCTATACACATTATGTTTTTTGAATGCAAAACGAAAATAATATTTGACGGGATATATAGTAAATAGAAGAAAAAAAAAACAAACGATGATGATAATAATACTTATTGAATTGGATACCTAACGAATTTATTCAATTTTGATATCAATTGGATTTGTTTTTGTTTTTTTTTTTTTGTTTTTTCTCGTTCTACAATCTCTGTTAAAATAAATAAATAAAATTCCAGGTGGTGAATGGAGTCCAATTTTGCAAAAAACCCAATTATTTCCAGTGCCACTAGATAAATGCAATTCAACATTATTACCGTTAACACAAAAAACATTAACTAGTGGACATATTTGTGCTGCTGATAACGACAGTGATACGTGTAAAGTAATAATTTTTTCTTTCTTTCCAAACACATTCAGTTTTTGTCGTTTTTTATGAATATAAGTATATATTTTTTTTTTGAAAGGGTGATTCTGGTGGCCCACTCCAAGTACAACATCCACGCAAAAATATTTATAGTATTGTTGGGATTACCTCATATGGTATCGGTTGTGGTAATGGTAATCCTTCTGTTTATACCCGAGTCTACCATTATCTTGATTGGATCGAAAACATTGTATGGCCTTAAAATATTTATCATTATTATTACCAATGTAGACGAAATTTAATAAAATTGATAACTAAAATAAATAATCCCGTGTAATAGAAGATAATAATAACGACTGTTTTAGAAGAAGAGACGTGATTTAATGGAGATATAGATAAGCACCTGAGAAGATCCCAATTTATTGCTTCTAATGACATTTTATAGAAGCTATTTTAGATATTTTATGGACCATCCCTTACTCATTACAACCTACCCAGAAAAAACAAACAAATAAAACACTACTTATACAACTTTTTATTAGGTTCAGGTCGACTGAACGTATCTTTTTTCTTACATCACAACTATTCTATTCCACCCATTGCCGTATTCTATAATAGTATGACAATTTTTTCCAACAATCAAAATTGAATTTAGCGCTTTTTTCTTTTGAATTGTTATAATAGCCAACATAAAGAATCGAAAATTACTATGTTCAACTATTGAATGATTACATGTAATATTTTAAAAATAATGTTAATTTTTGTGTAAAAAAAATATATATTTCCGTGTATTAATTTTTATAAAGCCATCAAGAATGTATTCAAACAATCTTGTTACAGAAAATGGTAATTTTTTTTCAATTCGTAAAGATTCTAACCTCAAATTGTTGTAATCGTTTTTTTGTTGTTATTGTTAATTTTAAGGCGATTCATTTATACCGGCATCTCAACGCCCCGATGGTACATGGCGTAAAGCACGTCGTGTTAAAGAAGGTTATGTGCCCCAAGAGGAAGTACCATTATATGAAAGTAAAGGTAAACAATTTTTAAATCGAACAACAACAAAACCAGAACCTGTACGTTTATCAAGTGGTGAAACTGCCCAACGTCCAATACCAGGATTGTTTATTATCGAAAATAAAGATAAAAAATCAACAAAAAAGAGTAATAATAAAAGTATATTCATTTGTTATTGTTGTAATTGTTCAATTTTTGATTTTAGAAAGTGTTGATGATATCGCAAAACGATTGGAACATACGAAAATTAGTGAGAAAATTGATAAAACACAGCAAGAACAACAACAACAAGTGTTAGATCCAGCGAAAAAATTAAAAAATCTAAAAAAGAAAATTCGCGAAATCGAAACTTTAGAGGAGAAAATAAAAAATGGTACTATAGCAAAACCGGAACCTGAACAATTGACAAAAATCCAACGGAAAAACGATGTACTGATGCAAATTCGTGAATTAGAAAAACAATTGGGGTAATTAAGATTTCTTTCTTTAAAACAAAAATTATATAAAATTAGGAAAACAAAAGAAAAATAGTACTCCTATTTACTACTTACACAAGGTACAATTATTGTTGGAAAATTTTTCATCATACATATATATATATACAAACTGCCATAATTTAAAATTTCCCCAATATAAGTAAATAATTTCTACTGTGATAACAGTTCAGATTGTTTAAATAATAAATTTTTACCATAATTCACAGTTTTGATTTGCCTTCTTATTGTTACAATGGAAAAATTCGCTAAATTCCTTACTATTTTGTAAAGTTTTCCGTACACGTTCCGACATTATCGGATGATTATCATCGAATATATCGATCGTATCACCAAAATCACACCACATCTACAACACAATCATTGTTCAATTCTATCCAATTCTCTGATTTAATGAGCCTACTTGTGCAAAACTTGTGAAAAATAATTTAAAATTTATTGTTTCAGTTAAATTTTCATATGCCTTCAAACTGAATTTAATACCAATTTGGTCGGAAATCTCTTCAATATTATTATTATTATTGAAGCATTTGATTTTTTCTTGGTAATTCGATAAATCTTGTTGTGAC
Organism: Zonitis immaculata; assembly: GCA_037414775.1. Lineage (NCBI taxonomy): Eukaryota > Metazoa > Arthropoda > Insecta > Coleoptera > Meloidae > Zonitis > Zonitis immaculata. Next base: position 27,724 of record JAZBGX010000332.1, read on the forward strand.
CACCATAATTTTATATTACCATTTGGATCAGCTTGCCGGCCAATTGGATCTAAAGAATGCGATAATTCATGACCAATTAAACTACCTAAAGCACCATAATTAGCAATTCTAAACAAAAATCAATTAACAATCAATACGAAATTATAAAATTTACGAATTATACATTGGACGATTTGAAGCATAGAACGGTTCGATCAATAATCCCAACGGTAAATCTAAAATTGTAATAATTGTTAAGTGAAGCTACGAATAGTTGAAATCTTACATATTGCATTTTGTAAAATGCTATAATAAGCGTTGACATCGAAAATTGTAGTTGGCCATCTGAAAAATTTCCCTTCTATTATCATTTTAAAGTCAATTGTTTCTAGAATTTACTCAATTTTGTTGGTGGTTTGTCCGAATTTGTTGAAATTCTTATTAGATTTCCACAATTTAATTTCCAGAATATTTACAAAATAATTTTGTGTTATTGTTAAATTTTCATAAAATTCTTCTATTTCCGTTGCATTTATCCATCGAGGATATGCTAAATTGAAATGTATTTTCTCAATTTTTTCTACAATCAAACTACGACCATCATCACTCAACCATTGTTGTGTTCTAATAGAATTAATAAATTGTTTTTGAATATTTGTAAAAATTTCCATAATTTCTTGTTTGAAATTTGCATTCAAATAGAATTTCTCATAGACTTTAGCTAATTGATAATCGAAAATTTTACCAGTTTTATCTGTACATTCGAAATTCCGTTGAAAATCCTCATTAACACCCAAAATGGCTTTATCAATTGAAAAATTCAATTTACGCAAATACATCGATATATCTCTAGACAAATCTTTAACTAAATACCAAATCAGATAATTCCGTACGGTGTTCAAATCAAATTTTCGCAAATAATTCAAAACTTTCTTGAAATAATTGTAATTTTTTATAATAATAATATCGTTTCGGTTCAATTGTTTGTGATTTTTCAGTAGAATCTCATTGAAATACTCTTGCCAATTGTTATTATTTGGGAATTTTTTCAAAAACCGTCCAAATGGTAATCGTTCAATTTTTGGTTTTTGTTCTTGTAATTCAGCCAATGTTCTTTCAAATTCAATTAAATTATAAATCAAATCCTTCGACACTGGTTCTTTATAAATATATTGAATTGTATTTGCTAGCCATTCGTTATATGCACGTAATTCAGTTTGATATTTCAACGGTCTCAATAGGATTTGTTGTGGATAAATCAAATTACCTGGTTCAATCTGTAAATGCAATGCCAATTAAATTAAATCTAAAATATTAATTAGATTCCAATAATTACATATAAAACGTATTGTGTTGTATTTTTATAATCGATATCAATATGAAATTTAAATATCGGCGATAAATCAAATAGTCGATTCAATTTAATTACCAACAATAACCAATTCGATTTTGTTGAATTGTGATGATTATTTATTATTAGAGGCCATCCATCTAAATCTTGGATGATTTGTTTTAAATTTTCCACATTTTCCGTTTCATTTTGATCCGATTTTAAACAAGAATTATAAAACATTTGTGATTTCTCTAAATTTTTTATCGGTACTTCCAAAATTCTCTGCAATTTCCCATTGATTTCATTATTAGCTTGTATCCAACGATTCCAAATTGGTTCGTGATGTGATTTTTTTGTTGTTCGCCACCAATTTCGACAGGAAATTTTATAAAAATCTCGACAATCATTCAAATCTTAAATTATAAAATAATTAAAGAAAATAAGAAATCAACCGAATACTTACGTGATCTGAAAATTAAAGGAATTTGGGTGACATTTGATTGGTGTAAATGTAAAAAAAATATTAAAAAAATTTTAATCAAATCCATTCTCTGTTAATTTCGAAAACAAATTACAATACATCTAATTAATTAACTATAGAATAGAAATGAATGTTATCTAGACGACAATAAGTGGGCGAAATTGATAATAATTAAAAGAGTCAATGTCCTATGGAAAAATTATTGCCAACGACTCTTCTTTCTAGCTGTACCACCACCACCACCACCACCACCACCGGAAGATGATGTTGAAGATGGCGGTAATTGACTAGGTGGTATTGATTCAGTACTAGCAGTAAATTGACTCATATATTGTGATTTAAATGCAGCTTTCATTGCTGCTAAACGATCAGTCGCTGGACCACCACGTGATTGTTGTTGTGGACTTGATACAAAATTTGTTGTATTACCACCACTATAATTACCACCAGTATTACTTCGTACTTTCTCTTTAAAACCTAAACCAAGTCCACCAACATTCGAACTACCACTACTACCATCTTTCTTTTTATAACGTTGTTTTCTATACCAGCTACTTTGTAATGCTAAATCCAATATATCTTGCGGTACATCTTGATGGGCGGCTTCCAAATTTTTCACAATATGCCCAACAAATTCTTTATCTTTTGGTATAACTAATGTATAAGCGGTACCTTGTTGACCAGCACGACCTGTCCGTCCAATACGATGTGTATGTGTATCAATATCACGTGCTAGATCAAAATTAATTACAGTACGTATATGTGGTATATCTAAACCACGTGCAGCTACATCAGTAGCAACTAATAGTGGACAATCTTTCTTTTTAAATGCTGTAATTACTTTATTTCGTTCAGCTTGTTCCATATCACCATGTAATAGTAAACAGTCGAATTCTTTAATTTTCAAATCATTCGCCAATTGTTCAGCATCTAATTTTTTCGTTACAAAAACCAAAATCGAACCATTCGATAATAATTCAACTAAATTCTTAAATAACCAATCCCTCTTCAATTGTTGATCATCTAATAGTAAAACTTTTTGTATAACATCTTCATTAGCTTGTCCAGTTACACCTTGTGATATACGTATTGGATCTTTTAAGGCGTCTTTAGCTAATTTTTCAATTTTCTTCCGGAACGTTGCACTAAATAATAATGTTTGTCGATCAGGCCTAACATGATTACAAACACTACGTACTTGTGGTTCAAAACCTAACTCAAACATACGATCAGCTTCATCTAATACAAGAAACGTACAACGTTGTAAATTCGTTGAGCCCGATTTTATATGATCAATAATACGTCCTGGTGTGGCAACAACAATCTCAGCACCATCTTTTAATGCTAAACTTTGTTCCCATTTCGAACCACCACCATAAGCACAAACGACACGTAAATCATAAACACGTGCAAATTTTTTAGCTTCATTATAAATTTGTATAGCTAATTCACGTGTTGGTGCTAATATTAAACCAACTGGTCCTTCACCACTATCAACACTACGTTGTACAGATACATGTTTTAATAATGGCCATAAAAATGCTGCTGTTTTACCACTACCAGTTTGTGCTATACCTAGAACATCACGTCCTAATAATGCACATGGTACAGCTTGTGATTGTATTGGTGTTGGTTGTATATATTCAGCTTTTATTATGGATTTCAATAATTTCTCATCGAAATTGAAATGTGCAAATGATGATACCGGTTTTGGTACATTATTGCCCGATACATAAATATCGAATGTTCTTCTCAATTCCATTACTTGTTTATTGGTTAAATTCTTTATTTCTTCATGTTCATTATAAAAATTCTTTTCGAATGGTTCATAATTTATAAGAGAATGGTCAATTGGTGGTAATGGATCAATGATTTTCTTTTTATCAGGCGGTATCGGATTACCATCTTCATCATATTCAATTTCAATACCATCATCTTCTTGTATAACACCGGCATTTGGATTTTCTTCCATATAACGATAATAACTTTCTTCAACGTCTTCCTCTTCTAAATCATTACGTATACCACCACTAGCTTTTTGTTCGGCATTTTGCAATTTTTGCTCTTCACTTTGCATTTGTTTCTCAATACCAGCCATGAAAGCATCTAATGGGTCATCATCATCATCATCACCATCATTATTACTAACATTTCGACCGGATTTTGATTGATTATTATCTGAACTTGTCGGACTACCAGGTGCTGGGATATAAGCCAAATCTGGCACTGTCTCCTCATCATCGTCATCAAAATATCTAATAATTGAATTAAAATTAGAAATAAATCTAGAGCAAATTATCAATTGAGAATAACTAACTCATCTTCAGTTGCTGCCCGTTTTCTACTACCACCCCATGCTGCTGATAAAGCATTTTGACTAATTGCATTCATTGTTGAATAACCTTGTTTACTAATACCGCTATTTTGTGGCGGTGGTACAGCATTGTGCCGTTTATTATTATTGTTATTCATTTTAAAACCACTATAATTGAAGCCACTCATTTTTTATGGTTAGGTCACTAACAAATTGCTAATTATCCACAATTATTTCATTTAAATAATTGAAAATTACTCCAATTTGAGTGATTTTAGTTATAATTAGATTTTTTTACAATTATTTGTATAATAAATTAAAAAAAAAAAACTTAATTATTCATTAATAATTAAAATCGACATCTTGATCAATTTTCATGACAACAAATACCAACATTAAATTGGAATTGTTGCCAAGTGAAAAACAATAAAACCACTAAAATTGTTGATGATTCAACAGTGGTCTTGTGAAGAATTTCAAAGTTTTTATTGAACTCGTTTATTTTTCGATAATTTATTTAAAATTCACAATAAATATCGATTAATTGTGATATATCTGTGATATTATTGGAAAAAATTCAAAAGTAAGTAATCTAGATAGTTGGTTGTTTTGATTTGAAACAAAGAAACTGTTTGCCAGAAAAAACGCCGCCTCTGTTTTGACAGTTGATTTACCATTTAGGTTATATTTTATTTTCCGTTGGTTAATATTTTTTTATTTATTTTTTTATAAATATTATTAATTAGTTTTTATAGTTATTTTAATTATCATTCATTTACTTTGAGTTTTGCATTTTTTTTTTGAGGTAATTTGATTTATTTCAGTAAGCATAATATCAAATTATAGTGATTCATTGTTTGAGTGTGTTTTGTTAATTTTTGTTTTGTTTCAAGTTTATTATTGTTAATTCGTTTTGATTGGAATTGAAAATATAAAGAAAAATGCCAACACAACTAGTTAATGATAATAATATGAATGAGATACGTGCAAAAATTGCATATAATGGTGAAGTTTTAATAACGTACATACAACCGAATATAACATTTGATGAAATTATACAAGAGATTATAATTATATGTCGTTTTGGACCAAATCAATTATTTACAATGAAATGGGTAGATGAAGAAGGTGATCCATGTATTATATCAACACAAATGGAATTGGATGAAGCATTACGTTTATATGAAATTAATCGTGACAGTGAAATCACCATACATGGTAAATCATTTATTCATTTATTTCTCCTAATAATAACCATAATAAGGAGTTTTATGTTTTATTTATTTATATTGTAAAAAAAACAAATATTTATTTATTTTTAGAGACTTTTGTGTTGTTCAATTTATGTTGGTAGTAAAAAAGCGCCAATTTCAAATTTCTTCAATACTATATTTACTATAATATTATAATCAATCTTATCAATCACCAGGATAATATTTCCTTATTACATACTTTCGTTCAATGGTACAATTGAAATTTTCTTGGCGACTGGTATTATCGATTTTATCTATCTATCTTCTAAATCGCTATTGGGGGTGGTAATGTTGGTTTTTTTATATTTGTAATTTTTTTTTAGTATATAATCTGGGGGGTGGTTTTGGCACTGCGAGATCAAGGGTAGGTGGTGGTGGTTGGGAGGGCGCCACCTGATTGGTATATCCTCGCCCTGTATATATAACAGCGCCATTTTATTAGAAATCCCTGTCGTCGACGTCGTGACGCCGTACTATAACAAAATCATACCCTCAATCATTATCATCACCTATTTTAGAACCAGCTCTTTATAATACACCCGTTTGTTTTTTCTTTTGATTTTATCCCAATGCATCATTCCCTTGACAAAGTGAATTATTTATTTATTTCTTTTAAATTTATTGTAAAATTATAATATCAATGGGAAATTATCTAATGATTCGATTAATTTTTTTACGATTAGACGAGAGAATTTCAGGGAAAACGGTCGAGTAAGAGATTGAAATTATTGTGAAATAAAATAGTTCCAAGTGAAAAACCTGTGATAAAGAGTTTTAGAATTATTTAAATTGAAGAAAATTGTAATATTTAATAATTATTATTATTTATATCAAGTGCATTTTTTGCTGTCTGGAATTGTTCAAAAGAATTGCACAATTTTCTCATATTGTAAAAATTAGAAGGTAAGTATTTTGAATTTCCATTTAGAAATTATTATTTCGAATGATAATGGAAAATTAATTAATCTTACGATTTGATAAGACTATTGAATGATAAATTTTAACGATACAACCCCTTGATTGTTAAGGGTATAAATTTGAAGAGTATGCGCGTGAGATGGAATTTAATAATGGATTAATTAATTAATTGCTGTTTATTTATTGTCTTAATTAAAATTTCCATTATTATTTTTATTGTTACTTAGTTTGTTTATTCCATTCATTTATTTATTGTTATTATTTTTATTTTAGTTTATATTCTGTTTATGTCGATCGAATTTTGTGTTATAATAGCCGTTGGTGCATGTTGATTTTGTAAAAAAAAAAAAATGGTAATTTTGTTTCAAATTAGCTTGGAATGTTCGATTCTATCCAAAAATTTTAAATGGCTTGGGGATATTGGAGTGCTACAACTGTATCCGATAGGGGCCGTAGCCCTCGTCGCAATCAAAATGGCGCTACAACTTCTGCAACAACACAACAACAACAACAATATTATCAACAACAACAACAACAATTAGAAGATCGTCCAAGTGTTTCAACACAACAACCACAACCAATAAATTCAAATTTGATTAATAATAATAATAATAATAATAATGAATTTGATGATGTATCGCAATTTTCACGTCGACCATCGTTAGATTTGAATTTAATTGGTCCACAAGGTGCATTAGCTGGTATATTATGTTCAGCACATAGTAGTAAACAATGTGGTAGTAGTGGTGGTACATTATCAGCTGGTAATACTTTGACAAGAATTGGTAGTAAACATACAGCTGTTGAATATGCTGTACCGCATCATTTGTACCATCAATATAATAATAATAATAATAATAATAATGGTCATGGTAATAATATGCCAACAACAATAACAACGACGTATATTGAATATCATCATAAACAATTATCATTTTCTGATGATGATTCTAGTTCTGAACCAGGATATGCTACAGGTTTGGAAATTAATTACAAAATTTATATTTATTTTAATTGAATTGTCGTATCAAAGATTTTATTATAGGATGTCGCAGTAATATTTTAATATTACTGCAGTATATTGTGTAGAGATAGAGATAGAGAGAGAGAGAGGTCGATTTTTTTTGATGGGATAACAAAACGATGGTGGTGGTGGTGGTGGTGGTGGTGGTGGTAGGATGGTTAGGGGAGAACCTTGATTCTAGCTTGAAGAGTTTTCAAGAGAAATTTATTATTGAGTAGTTTATCAAGAAGTTTTGTATTAAATTATCAAGAGGGCTTTTGAATTTTTTTCCCCTTTGTTATTATTAGATGGGATTAATTAAATATAAAATTATAAATTCATATAATAATAATAATGCTCAATTAATTATTAACTCCCCTATTATACGAAAACAAAAAAAAAGTTCTTAATATGAAAATCTATAATCGAGTCCTCTATATTTCTATTCGTATAATAAATTTGATGATGATAATAATAAGAAGGGTAGTTTGAAATAGAGATGGGTTATCAATTATTAAAAATTGGATTCGATATTTTTACGCCATCAGTAATCGATCAGACCTATATAGTTATTTTTCTTGGAATAGGGTAGAACACGATGAAGGGTAGTTTTCGATGGATTATTAGATATTCCAATTACTATTAATATTAAATTTTATTATATTGATAAATAACTAAATGTAAGATGATTAAGCGAGCAACGGTGGGTGGATGTTTTCGATTATCGATTATGGTGTTTTGTTTTGTTTTATATATATATATATATATATATA
>JAZBGX010000333.1:3655-15350 GCA_037414775.1 Zonitis immaculata
TCTTCTTCATTTTCTTTTAGTCGCCGTAATAATCGTCGTCTTTTCTGTTATCTAGCACGAATATAATTTTATATTCTATCTTGCAGAGTTTGTGTGAATTTATGTACGAAACCGAAAAAAAAATTGCATTTAATATCGACATTTATATTGTTGTATTTTTTCATGATCATGATCATGATTATTATTATTATTATTTTGTATGAATAATAAGAAGTGAAAAAACAAAAGGCGAAAGATAGACACGTACATAGAAGAAGACAAGATAGACTGTTTGGAATTTATGCATGAATTAATCGATCGTATCTTCTTCTACAACATTGAACCGATAAGGCGATGTATAAATAAATTTTTATGAATTTGTCAAGGCGCCGAGACTATGCATTAAAAGTTTCTTATAGGTATATATATTTTTTTTATCATAAAAATTCTTGAACATTTCGATGATTTGTTATAACAACAATTATACACGATAAATAACAAATTTTATTTTCTAATTATAGAAAAATTGATTACTTTTAAATAGAAAATCTTTATCTTGACTTTTCCAAAATGCTTGTACAGTAGTGATGGTCGCTGTACATTGTACTATTGTCCTCAAATTTCTTACTCACTGGCAGCCAATCGCAAGTTCGGCTGACGGTCTCCCGGACAATTCGGTATGAAATCCTTGTTGCCTCAGTTAACTGTCTGATGGTCGTATTTTGCCGGTGTGAGATGTGAATGGTCGTCCCCATCATCCTCCTCTTCTGTGGATGTTGTGCATAGCTTACACTTCTTGCACTAGCGTGTAACTGTAAAATATAGAGCAGCATACTGTCTGTTAATGGTAGACTTTCGTCTGCTCGTATTAAAACGACTAAAGTTCCAAGATATGTCGGCATACTTTTACGATTTTTCACACCTAACTCGTGCAGGCTTGATCTTGCTATCCGATGATATTTAAATTTTTGTGGCGGCCAGAAATATCCGATTATCATTACTTTTGGATCGGATCTCATATTTCAATGAAAATTTAAATTATATGATAATTGTAAAAGAGGTATTTATTGTATTTAACAAAAAGCAATCGATCAATTGATAATAACGACAGGTTGAAAAATTATTTTTAAAAAGTTCCTAATAACTAATAACTGTACAGAGGTAAATCATTCGGAATAAGAAACGCTCTATTATGATTTTTATTTTTTGTTTTCGAGTAACCGATTCTATAATACAGGGTGAGTTGATAGTCGTGGACTTAAATGAAATGGCGGGTAGGGGACAAAATTCTGAGACAAAAAGTCCTGAGACATTATTGCATTAATTAGTTATTAATTTCATAAAGTAGCCAATAAAAAAAATTAGCTAGGCGGAGGCAGAGACTAGAGACACACCACTACCAGATTAACTCGTTCTACGGTAGTGGGGAGAGCTCACACCGCTGACATATCTCATAGTCTCTGCCTCCGTCTAACTCATCCCGACTGATTTTTACTTCGCCTACGCACTTTTTCTTTATTGGCTAATTCATTTAATTAATAAGTAATTAACGGTGGGCCTCATGCAATAATGTCTCAGGACTTTTCGTCTCAGAATTTTATCCCCTACCTACACTTTTATTTAAGTTCACGACTTTCAACTCAGCCTGTATATAATATATAAGATTTCGATGATTTGTTAACATTGAAATTATACTAAAGTAGATGTTATAAATTACAAGAATTAATTATGATCGTTTTTTGTTTTTTTAGTTATCTGATTGCTTAATCCAAAAGAAAAATGAATGATTAGAACAATGAAATTTCAATTCTAAATAGACAAAAGAAAAAAAACAAATTTGCAAATCATCCACATAACTATATCCATGAATATTTAAATAAAGAATTTTTTATTGGACTCACAAAATTATTAACCAAATCTATAAATACTAAGTATAGAGAAATAAATTATACTCAATTTATGGACGTATAATAGAATTATACAGTATGGAAAATAAGTAACGCATAAATTCAATAACTAAATGAATTCTTATACTTGAACTTTTAGATTTTTTATCTCGATTTGTTCCATGTGTAACATATTGGGGATTTTATATGACTGAAAAGGGAATAGGAAGTACTACTATAATCAATAAAAAAAATAGGTTGCTATTAAAAAAAAGAAGTCTCACCATATGATACCAAAGACGCAAGAAGTTGGGAATAGGCTCAAATTATTTACTATACGCTGTATAATGAAATATCTAAATAAAAAAGTGGATGTGGTTCGAATCTGAGTCGTGACATCGAATTTTTTCCATTTTTTTTTTGTTTTATTCAAATGATACTCGTAATTTACGATTTTCATTTTCAGAGTCGCATAGTTTCAAATGGATTTTCAAGATTTGAATAATAATAATCGATCAATCAATATAATAACGACAGGTGAAATAGAAAGTTGAAAAATTATTTTCTATAATTACTTTAAAAAATTTTAATAATTATCACAGTGAAATAAATCGAATTAGACATTTTCGACCATCCAGTAATAATAATAATAAATTACTATTTGATATTTAGAACTAACGGCTGGTCGATTCAACCTATAACTATACAAATCCAAATTTCTTTTTTAATTGTTCTCAAATGTCTTGCTCCAAAATTGCTCCTCAAGCCGAGGAATAGCTAGAAGTCGATGAGAGTTAGAGCTGGAGAATAAGATGGGTGTTCCAGCCACCGCAACCTCGGCTTCGTATACGAGTGCGTTGTCCTAGTTAAACAGTACTCCACTCCAGCTCATACATATCGCGAAGTGGTTCTTTTTCCAGCTAATGCATCATAGCATATATAAGATTTGCTCTTGACATGTCCTCTCGTTTTTTGTTTCCGGTGGTTAGTTAACACTGGCATTTTGATAATATATAAAGTCATCGTTGAGGATCTTCTGGACATTGCCGTATGAGTTTTTAAATTTTTCTAATCACTAGAAATATTAGATTATCTTTAGATTTTCGATATTGCCCCTGTTATTGGTCTATCTTTAATTGATGGCTTATTAAATAAAACCTATACTCATTGGTCCGCATTATCTTCTGGCGTTGCTCCACTCGACTTTCTCTTACGAGGCTATTTCAAAGGAAAAGTACACACAAAAGTGCCTGTTAGTGTCCATCTTCACAAACGAGCTCAAAAAAATGTACACAATTATTTGTTTTTTACTAAACTCGATTGGATGCACTAAAAAAAAATAGGTTCTAATTAAAAAAATAAATAAATTGATTCCAATAGGTTTCCTAGATCTGATGTCCAAGAACAAAATATAATCCTGAAAGGGATATTATAATTTGGATAACTTTTGACAAGTTTAATGGACCACCTGGTATAAAATCGAAAATAATAGTGAAGATTAGGAAGATTTTGATTATAAACTGCAATTATTATTAAATCTGCAATAATACGGTCCTGTATTATAATTTTCTTGAAGAATTGTTCTTTCTTCAGTAAATGTACACCCTACGCATTACACAATAAAACCTTACAACTTCTTCTATAACAACAACAACAACAACAACGGCCATCTCGAACATATGTAAAGACATATTATTATCATTTTATTGGACACATCCTGCAATAACAAATGAATTTTTTATACAACAAAACAGGGCATAAATTACATTTTGCCGCCACTATCATGGGTGGGACCCCATCGTCCCTTCTCTCAAACCCATCGACAACAACAACTACAACATATACACATAGACGAAGAAGAAGAAGAATCGTTCGCGATTCGTTTTAGTTCTTGCCGTGATTTATCGGTCGCTGAATTTTCTTCTCTTCTTATTTCCAATTTATTTACTTTTATTTAAAATAGATACTTACATGTATGTATGTATAACTCAACAACAATTGGAAACATGATCATGAATCGTCCTTGAATTAAAAACGATCCATATCACAAAAAAATAATAAAAGGACAATTTTTCTCAATTCCATTTTATTTTATTTCGATTGCATCAAAACAATTTATTTTGTGAAAAACAACATCAAATCCATTTTATTTATTATTTGTCACGTATCTATCTATATATGCATATAACATATATAGATGTTGTTTTGTATGGTTAAATCAATAAAAACTTATAGAATAAATTTGTATTTTGATAATAACATAAAAAGAAAAAATCATAAAAGCTGCACCCAACTATATATATATATATATATATATATATTTATGCATACATATGTAAAATTGAACTTATTCATTATACAGGATGAGCCACAAAAGCTGTCATCTTCTAAAGGAAAAACACAAAAACCCATTGATACTTTAATAATATAACTTCCGGTTTTGTTTTGTTCCAATCGGAAATAATCTTAATTTATAAAAATAAACAAACACTCTAATTGGAATTTTTCTTTTTTTTTTTTTTTACTCACCTATATTAATATATTATTAGAGGTTGGCGTGTGATCTTTAACGTTACCATGGTTATAATACCATCAATTATTTTTCAAATCATAGGTAACACGATATAGTTGATTAAAATTCTTTCTATTTTCTTATTAGATAATTATGAATCAATTTAAATTGTTTTAGAAGAATTTATGAATCATACTGTATTTTTTCTAGTTTGTTCATTGATTTATTTATGGAATAATTTTGGTTTTGCCCAAATAACCCACGCAATATTATTATTATTTTTTATTTTAATGTTCAAACATCTGGCTCCTATTGAACAACTTAAATACATATTATTATTATTATTATTAAATATTAGAATCAAAAATTGAATATATAATGGAGACACAATAATAATAATGATAATAACAATTGAACAGAGTCATGTTAACGGCCGGAACACACAGGCCGTAGTTGTACGTAAGTACCACGTACGAATTTTCAAAATCGAATCTTCGAAAAACGAGCGAGATCATCTCGCCCGGACTCATAAAGAGCTGCAACGTACGTATCACTGACGTATTTTCACTGTACGTATTTTGAATATTTCTATGGTGTGTCCGCTCCCATTTGAAACAAGATTTGTACAACGTACGTAATACGTACGTTGAAAGTACATCTTAAGTATCCCGACCGTAAGTGTTAGTTAAAATAATGAATACAATATTGCTATATACTGTGTGGCTCATCAGTCGCTTTACTAGTCTATAACTCGAGTTCTAGTAGAGCAAATAAAAAATGCTTTGGACAATTTAAAGTGTAGCATCTAAACAACCGTTTTGTATTTTAATAGTTTCTCTAGCTTTTCGGAAAATCTGGGGAATTAATATTGTTATTTATTCACAATAATTGTGTATATATCGTTTGAGTGCTGCTTACTGACGGCAATTTTCATTTTATAAATTTCGGGAAATAACAGGTGGCGATGAGAGATTCCTCCACGAGCAAGTTATTTAGACCATAGGAGAGCGACTGCATGACCACTCTGTCGTGTATATGTTGTATGTAGGTGTGTTATTCATTTTTTGAAGTGAAAGCGTTTCTTAGCCCTGGGCTCTATCAGAAAAACAATCGAAAAATTAACAAGAAAAAAAGAACGAACAATATAGCTTTAATTGCCATCTATTTACACCTAATATGTATTCTCCTATAGTTGTTAAACTGGTTAACAGATTAACTATATATGTGTATATACAGGCTGGTCCACCAGAGGTTTTCCTGGTCTTATAACTCTGGCTCTAATGGGTGCGAGAAAAAAACGGACTCGACGATCTAAAGTGTAATATTTAGAGAACATTTTGACGTTGAAACGATTTCCCAAACTTTAGATCCTCAAGTGCTTTATTTTTCCTCCACTAGTACCAGAATTCCTACAAGACTAGAAAAGCCTCTGGCGGACCATCCTGTATATATATATATATATATATATATATATATATATGTATATATGAAATTGATGTTATCTATTGCTTTATAAAAGAGATTTATCGAGATAATTTCGAAAGAATCAAAAAATTGTTACAGTTGAATGGGAGCGCATCTTATAATAACAAAATAGAAATAGAGACGTCCATTTAATAGATTATCATTATGATTATTATTATTATTATTATTATTTAAAAAAAAATACACTGCAAGAGTGGAGACATATCTGCACATGTGTATATGTGTGAGTGTGTTGTAATACAACTATAATTTTATATAATGGACCTTTGTCATAAGCAAGTTCAATGTCTGCATATATTCTAGACATGCTAAATATTCTTTTATATTTTTATACAAATACATAATAAATAAATAAAGTTATTGCAGTTTGTTTTCCATTCACAATTAATTTTTTTAAATTGTTGTTAGTTGAAACTAAAAACTAAGAACATTTGAATTAGAAAAAAAACACTCGGTATAAATGAAAATTTGTTTATTATTTAAATTGTTGTAAGTTTGGAACTATTATACTGTAAATATAAACAACTATGTATTATAATGGTGTGGAAAAATTAGAAATATTAAGTTGTGTTCATATAGTTTTTAACGTTTACCGTTTAACGTACAACAAATATTTTGTGTCGTTCAGAAATTTCTTTAATTTCTCGCATACAGAGGTTACCGAAAATCGAGCTTTTCGCTAAAGCCAAGATTAAAATTCTGAGACGATAAGTTCGTTAATTAATTATTAAATGAATTAGGTAGCCGATCGGATGTGCTGTATAGCGATTAGAAGACGGAAGGGTGCATTAGTAGAGAAAATTACAAAAGATTTTTCGCCTCAAAATGTGATTCCTGGTCCATTGTTCCAGTAAAAGGCACAACTTCCGATGAAGCTTATATATTGACCGTATCCGTCATGATAGGTACCGACTCCGATACGTTACCGTTCCCAATACTCGAATCACAATTATGTACACAATTTCTATGAACGTCGATAATAAGAAACATGTCTCTATGAGTTTATATGTCTGTATAAGAAAGTTTAATAGTAAATCTAGATTAATCGAGTCCGTACCGTCTCCGATAGTCGGTTAACAACGGATACAATGTATGAGATTTGTAAACGACGATAATGGAATATCAAGTTTTAAATTAATATTTATATAAAACGTACACAGTCCGATCCGTACCGACAGGTTACGTTTCCGTTCCGTATTTTTGCAATTCTTTTTCTTTCTCGAAAAATTATCATTCCAAATTAAAAGTCGTAAAATTAAAAAAAAAAAATAACCAAACTATTGCATGTGTAAATTTGAATTTCCATGCAAGTTTAATTATAGCGCTTAATTACATACCTATAGCATAATCGAAAATTTATTGCAAATGGCGTTAAAGATTTCAATCAACATACGCTAGAATGAGAGTCTATTTTCAAATTATTTTGCAAAAATTCACAATTACACGATACTATATAGAGTAGATTCGAAATTGAACGACCATGGGCCCCTATACCCAAATTATCGGATGTCTAGCTTTCTAATGAACCAGATAACCAGTAAGATCAACGCAGGAAAAAAAAACGTTTGAATACAATTGTACATAGGACGATCAAGTTTAAATCGCGTACACGACACAATTAACCTCAATCATGAGACACACTGTATAAATATCGCGATAGATATATTATGACAATATTTGTCTTTATATATCGAATCGAATTGATCTTTCATTTAGATTTAAACCATCTAAACTGAGACTTTTTGTTTTGTTTTGTTTCTTTTTAAAGGTGGAAAATTTTTCAATATTCCATTAAAATATATAATTGTATTCATGACAATTCTACCTACATGTTCAATGATTTAATGAGACAGAAACAGTGAAACTCGGCTAAATGGTCGGATATATCGTTGATCAAAGAACGATGGGCCTTATATTCTATATAGAAGGTATAGAATATATGTATTTGTGTATTTGTGTGTGTGTGTGTGTATTCGCTATAGTCATGTATCAACGTCGTTTTGCTTTAAAAGTTCCAAGAAACCAGACCCATTGGTATGCTGGAGTGGCGGCGGTATTTAGTACCACCGCCACCGCCACCATCGCACACAAAAAAAAACAAACACACACACACATCTACATAAATAAAACTCAACAATAAAGAATTTCTTTATTATTATTATTATTATTTATAGAACCGAGAAAAAACAAGCAACAACACAAAATAATATTGATTGTGTAAAGATTTAAATTCTTCCGGGTCGTGCCAATGATAATAACGATAATGACGATAATGATGATGATAATATAGCGATAATACTACAAATTTAATATTACCATACATACTTAATCTAAATAATAATAATAATAATAATAATAATAATAAAGAATATGATTATAGTATTCTTATAGTTATATGAAAACGGCATTAAACTATAGTTTTAGAGAGGCATAAAAGCATCATAATATTATTGTTGTTATATGTGCGATTTATTATAAAGTGCCAGCTATAATAACAATAAAATAAGAATAATAATAATAATGATGAATTAATTTTATGATGAGTTTTATGGAAAAAAACTTAAATTGAATTAATATGAAAAAGAGCTTCTATTGTCACACCAATAAATGGCATTAACCTTTTTATATCTGCAAGAAGAAAAAAACATAGAGAGAGAGAGATAGATAGATTTAACAGGAAACTGTTATGCACACGTTTATAATTTCTTCAATGAATTTGTAAAAGAATTATTTTGTTGTTGTTGTTGTTGTTGTTACAAAAACGTCACCCTTTCTATTATATTATATAAAGCTTCGAGTAATTCCCTCCAAATTGATCATTAGATTTATTATTTTATTATTCTATCTTGTAATTGTGTGTTGTTGTTGTTGTTGTTGTATTGTTGTTGTTGTTGCAGTAGCTATTCTCTATCTATCTTTCTATATGTATATAATTCTAGTCTGGTGGTCACGGATCTGCCTTTCGTGTACACTGACTCTATATATATATATATAAACAGCTACTACCTCCTTCGACCGCCCATTGTAACGCGATTGATACTATCTTGTTTGGAGATTGACTGGCAAAACAAAGAAACTTCGCCCCCTAAATTGAACAATATACAGTCTGTCCCAACTAAATCCATTCACTTTCAATCTGTTATTCTAATCGACAAAAAAGCACTACTCCAATTCAAGTATATATTCACTTTTACAGACTATCCCGAAATTCGGACGCAATATATCCAACTAGTAAATTCTCGATTTGGAAATGGCAAGCAACACCCATATATGGGTCGTAAAATGCTCACTACCCACTAAAGTCGATATTTTGAGAATGTTCAATTAAAAGCTGGGAGGTGGTGTGGTTGAAGATTTTATTCCAAGTCTTTTATGTATCGAGTTTTTGAGAATTTTTTTTTTAGAACATATGGAGCTAATTGTTTGAGCCCTCTAAACACTACACTTCATGCTATAGACTTTTAAATTGGCTATCTCGTATAGAGAATTCATATTTGAGAGAGTATAGGCAAAACTAATTGTTTTAGCTCTCCACACACTCCACACACCGCGGTAGTCAATCAAAGGTTACCGCAGTGAGGTGTACAATATGGAGACTCAAACAATTAGTTCCGCCCGTGCTCTATCAAACGTGAATCCTCTATATTATGAGCTTGTAGAAAACTAAACGGTTGTGTTTGAAATCAACGTTCTGAATGTCCGTAGTCCTTTTAGCATATATTTTAGAACCAATGATTATATGTAGTTTTTCTCCTATTTATGTGTGCAGAATAAACTGTTGTAATATCACTTCCTAATTTCAAGACGTCCTGTATAAAAAAAAATGATACGATTTCTGTTTGGGACATCCAATATATTGTAGAAGAAAATGATTCTCGACGGGACATTGGCATGCTAAAAAAACAAAAAAATTAAAAGATGCGATAGTAAATTGCGGTAAAGTTGTGTCATTATAAAAACTTTTGAGAACTTCCAAATGATTTGGACAAAAAGAAAAAAAACAAAATGTTTCGGCGAGAAACTCTTAATTTTTCCTTGTTTTGCTCTCCAATTCTTGCTGGGATTCGTAAATTCACAGATTTAATTTTAGAAAAATTCAGGAAAATTAGGGATTTCGCAAAGTATATATTTCCGGTTTGTTTGTTTTTTTTTTTAAATATTTTATGATTTTCTTGTTTATGTCAAAATTCGAGTATAATATTTTGTTATAAATTAATTCCCCCCTAAATTTAATACAGTTTCTTTCTCTTTTGTTTGTTTTCCATCATTTACATTGGATGTATTTTCAAATTTTCCACAAATTTCTGCAATTCTTCCAATATGATTGATATTAATTTTGTTGTCGTTTTATTGTCTTTTTTCTGGACAAATCGACAGATTAGAAGAGCAAATTTTGAGAAAATTCCCAATTAATCGCATTGTGTCTGTTTTTATGCTCGAAAAGTGGACATCCTGTATGTCAAATTATTAGAATACAAAACTAAGTTAGTTAGAAATGAAAATGAAGACAACAATTCAAAGTTTCATCAAGCGAAACAAAAGAAAATAACAAACAAAAAATAAAAAAACGAAGCCTTTATCATTTGTTTTTGATCATTTATAGTACAAAGTTTGGTTACTTAATTAATTTCAATGGTAAGATTGTTTTTTTCATTTTTTGGTTAACTTTTAATATTAATGAGTGTAATGTTGTTGTTTCATTAATATTAAAATTTTGTTGGGGAAGCCGAAAACAAAATAAGCAAAACACCAAAAATTGCATAAATTTCTTAATCTAGTGAATAATACGAGGCGTGTTCCAAAAGTAATGATAATCGGTAGAAGACACATATTTAATTTATTAGATGATACATAATTTATTTTCAAACTTAGGCTCCTAACACTTGATCCATCTCTGCTCTGAAGCACGAATTGTTTATAAAAAACAATTTTTATCTTGACTCCCCTTAACTGTTCCTATAGCAGCCATCGCTCTCGCCTTCGAATTTCTTTCCCCTGAGCTACTCCATAAGCCAAGGGATAGAGATAGAAGTCGCTTCTTGTATGACAGAGCCTTTGTGTGCGGGTGAGCTATCCAAGTCAAATAGCACTCCACCTATCAGTTTGCCTCACTAATTTTTTTGAATAGCTTCCTGCAATATTCTTATTTGGTCAACATAGTAAGAGCCTGTAATGGTGGCGCCGTACAAAATCACCCTTTGCGCGGAGCTATAGCGACTTTGAATTTCTTCGGTGTCGGTGAGGACAGCCGTTTTCAAGCCATCAGTTGTTCTCAGGATCGAAGTTCCTCACCTAAATGGTTATCCTTCACGATGTTCGTCTTTTACGGATGTTCTGCTTAGCTCAAACATTAAACATTTTTCGCAGGTAGGTGTAGTTTATGACGGCGCAGACTCCGTTTCCTCCAATTTCGTGTTAGCTCTCCGACTGCTCGTATTCAAATAAATGGAGTGAGAGTTCCAGCTCGCTACTTTTTTATTTATTTTTTTTAATTTTTGTGTCCACTAGATTCAACCAATTATCATTACTTTTAGATCAGCCCTCGTAACAACAACAACAACAAAAATCTACTCTCTTCAATTACATAATTCGATTTTCTCCATTATTCTTCTTATTATTATTATTTTCTTTTATTATCTTCTCATTTAAAAAGGCATAAATTGCGGTCAAACCAATAGCTACACAAATGTTTTTATTACCACAATTTACAAGTTAATTTGAATCGTGATTGTGGTGCATAAAATAACGTACTTAACGAAGGTATTGCCACTTCCAGACGATTACCTACACCTCTTATAATAGCCAATATAATAATGCAACATTGTGACCATGT
>JAZBGX010000333.1:18548-35773 GCA_037414775.1 Zonitis immaculata
CGACCACAATATTAAGATTAGACAATTCTAAGTCTAAAGCCGTCCTGTTATTGGGTATAATTTTATAAATCGCAATATCTTTCAATATTCTATAGATATTATAGTCGCTTCTCATGGTTGTTGTTGATTTTTTGTTTCTCAATAAAATTATTCATTTGATAAATCATACACTAGAAAAATGCAAAAAAACAATTTATTGATTAGCCATAGGCTCATAAACACACTCTATTCATATATAAATACCTATATATGATTATCATACCTATATGTATATACATATATAGGTACATATATATATGTATAGAAGGGATGTTATTATATTTTATTTACGAGCATGTATCGATGACTTTGAAAATTATGTGTCATACTGCCCGCTGGGGTCGTGTTCATATAATATTCCACCCATTTCAAAAAAAAACATCCAATACCAATAACAATAATCATGAAATAATAATAATCAGATAAAAATTATAAATTGAATAATTTTTATTTTTGTTTTTCTTGAATTAATGATATTGGTGGAGTCGCCGCTATTTATATATATACAGCCTGCGGCTATAGTCCGACTAAGGTTGTTAATGAGACGACGACGACATCGACGCTAAGACGACGCTAAAGAGGAGGGCGAACAACAACAGCAACGTTAATAGGTATAGAGAGAGAAATATACCGTGTTCAGTTTAGTATGGCTCGGTCCGTCGTCGTGTTAGCATCAATAGCGACATGTTTAATAGCATTGTCATTGGCGGCAGATGACCGACAAAATCGAGCCGGCGACCTGGACCGCGGCCCTCCTTTACAACAACCAACAGCAATTGAAAGACGCATCGAAATGAGTACCGAATTTTTTTTAATACCATCAAGTCGCTCTACATCATCATCACCATCACCACAATTAATAACTAGGACAGCATGTATCGGATGCGATTCAACAACAACTAAAACAACACCAACAACAAATGGTATATTTCGTAATGAATCGTGGGTTGTTCCTGTGTTAGCTTTATCAGCATTAACAATGACATTAATTGTTGCATTTGAAGTGTTTGTGTTGTGTAAAGCATGGCGGACAACACCAAGTCGTCGACATTTATTTTTAGGACAAATGTTATTATTGGGTTTATTTATATGTGCATGTCTATCATCTGTATATACAATAATACCAACACAATTTACATGTGCTATAATACGATTTGGTACCGGTGTAGCTTATGCTACTGTATTTGCATCATTATTAGTTAAATGTGTATTTTTAATTAGTTTGAATGGTGGCGTTTATTTACCAGCGCCATATCAAGGACTATTATTATTATTTGCTATTTTAATACAAATTGCTATCGGTACACAATGGCTATTAACAAATCCACCATTAATTGATACAATAACTATTGATAGTTTAACGCAAAACCAACAACAACGACATCGATTATTAGTAACAGCTAATGATATTATCAATAATAATATTAATAATAATAATAATAATGTTGTGTTGCCACAGTGTCGTACATCGTATTTAGATTTGTTATTTTCATTGATTTACGTAAAATTTCTAATAATTTTCGTAACAATCTTAGCGGTAAAATCACGTTATATACGCGACAATTACCGCGAATCAACCTATATTGGTTTATCGATCGGCTGTTGTATACCAATATGGTTAATATGGATATTGAGTGGTTTTATAATAAATGAACGTTATCGTGATGCTTGTATAGCTTATGGTTTAATTATAACATCAATATTTGTATTTCTTATTATGTTTATGCCAAAAGGTCGGCAATTAGCTGCTATGGGCAAAGATGGTGTTTATTATGAAGATCGTGAAGAACGTTTTAGTTCATTAAGTCGTAATGGCTCTGGCTATTCACCATCATTCTATCATTTCAAACCGATCAAATATGGTTTCAATCATGGTGGTACACAAACAACAACAATACCACAAAAACATCAACATACAATCACGACAATTGGCGGCGGCGGCGGCGGCGGAGGTATAAAATCTTATTAACTTATCCAATAATAATAATAATAATCACTATTAAAAAAAAGACAATTGAAAATTAGACCAAAATTGGTGGAGGCGTACATCAATATTATATTTATATTTGATAATAATTGGTGGAGGCGCCGTTATTTATTCTCAAGTTTTCCAAAAACAAAACAACCTGAAATAAATTATGTGTATATACATATATATAGTTTAAATTTCAAGGTAAAATAATGTTGGTAGAACTGGTTAACACCTAATAAATATTGATCGAAATCTGAAATTATAATATAAATTTTATATTTCTTCGCCTTTCTTCTTCTTCTTCTCCTTCTTCTTCTTCTTATTTATTGATTAATGTTGTCAATTTGATTCATTGTTATAACTCCAGAATAACAATAATGTTAATGATGATGATGATGATGATGATGATGACAACAACAATTTCAAACTGGTAGTTAGTTAGACTTTGGAAAATAAAAGATAAATAAAAATAATGATTTTCCAACTATTTTATCTTCGATGTTAATGGCACGTGCAAAATGACACTTTATCTACTTTATATAAATTAGCATCATTCCAATTAATATCTTCATCATTTAATTTCAATCAAAATAGATAAGAATTATGCAACAAAAAGAATCGAACCAAGAGGGGTTTTTTTTTACGATAAACTCAATAGAGTCACGGTTGATAATCGATTGTTTTTATCATTGATTGATCTTTAACGTTACGAGGGCCACTTTGAAATTATTTAGATACAGAGAAACTACAAGAGATCTCTATTGATACTCCAAAAGCCAACAATCGACTAGCCTCGCGCTATTGATTTCGTTTTGGAATTGAATCAAAATACTCGTGCACGGCACTATCAATATCTTCTTACCAATGGAAACGACGACCACGTATAGGTTATTGTTTAAGTTAGAGAATCACTAGAATTCTTCAAACATCCATATAGTACTTTATTGGCGATCAGGTACCTTATAAAATGGAAGTTTCATCTTCATTACCATTTACGATTTTAGAAAATATTCTGTGACCATAAACTCCCAGCATTTGAAGTCTTATTGTTAGACAGTCTTGTGACTCGTAATTTTTCATGGAGGTTTTTATACACTGCCGCATCGCGGTGCCGATGCGTAGGGTTGTCTCTATCGTCTCATAGGTACATCTGCTGTCACTCACATTTTCAGTTCTTACAGCTGAACAAGGTCTTCTTGGATGATTTTCATCGAGATCCTGTAGAATTTCACGAACCACGCAAATACAGTCGCTTCATGTCCGAATTCCGAATACTATCGCTACAAGCCGTAATTTTGTTTTAAGCCCACTCACCTTTTTATCTTACTGTGCATCACTCTCTGAAAGTTGGCGACCTTAATGGCAATTGTAGCTTTGGAAACTGCAGTACATAAGATTTCTGTAGATGAGCCATCTCAAACCATCTCGTCAGATCCATCAGCCAGAAGCTCCAGCATCTTTTTACTGTAGTTCACACCTCTCAACACATGACCCAAGTTTTTTCTCTTTTTAATAATGTTTAGTAGTAATCATGTTGTTAAGCGCGCCTGTCTGTATGAACACATTTCGAAGGCCTCGATTCTTTCTTCCGTCTGTGGGTTCATTCTGGCCTCCATAGATTAGGACAGAGAAACTATATCACCTGAGCATTAAAGCTCTGAGCTTCAGATTAAGGTTTGATCTTGTAGAAAATGTTTATATGATCATGAGTGTCTCCCTTACTTATCCAATCAATAATAGTTTATTTTTGTTTGTGTAACACTAGTTAGTTGATATTAGCTCCCATATATTTCATGGAGGTGACCTGTTCTATTGCTCGTTCCTTCCGTTGATCTTGATACCACCTTGGACCCCTTCTAATGCTTGTCTAAAGGCAATACTGAAGTTATCGGGAATGCATAAATTCCAGTTATATCGAATTGTTACATCTCAATGATTTCAGAGTGGTCCTAATAGTACATGATTGAATTGAATAGAATTACGATATAGTTAGGTCCATAAATCGATTATATTTAATGTTAAATTGTATAAAGATTTGGTTGATATAATTTAAGAAATCCAAGACGAAAATCAAATATTTGGAACAAAGAAGAAGGAAAAAAACAACAACAACAACTTGATTATAGTTAACGAGAGGTGACTTGCAAACTTGTTTTTGTTTCGGTTTTGTTTCAGATTGAAATCTCATTAATTCCCATCATCAATTTCTCTGATTAGGCGGTTCAAATAATAATAATAATAATAATGTTAATAATAAAAGATAATTCTTTAATTAATTTTTGTAATTTATAATATCCACGTTATTTTTTGTTTAAAAAAAAAAAAAAGAAAATTTTAATACGAACATTAAAAATACAGTACAGTTATTTGAAAAAAAAAAACGCAACTTTCTAGTAATTTTCGAGTATATTCAAATTTTTATTGCAATAATTATTTTTCCCATTTTTTTTTTCTACAAAATTAAATTTATTGAGAATTTCAAATTTTACAATCCATTTACGATTCTCTATAATGTAAAATTGAACTTTCGTTTATAATTTCTTGCAAATTTAAATCACGCTTTATGATTTTATATTTAGAAATTGCGCTACAAACAAACAACAAACTGTTACTTTCCAGAGATGACTCTCGTAATTATTAATTAGTTTACACGCCGTAAATACAAAAATTAGAAGAAAAAAAAAATTATAATAATATTAATGATAGCAAGAGACAGATTTTTGTGAGCAACAGCCGATACGAGGTGGAACACTTCCTTCCTGTTTATTATTATTATTATTATTATGATTTTTGAGTCCCCTCAACAAATTGACCGAAATCAGATTATTCACCTTCTGTCTAAAATAATCTCAAACAATAATAACAAAAATTAATTATTATAATAAATTAAAATGCGAAATACGACACCGCTATTTGAATTTCACGAACAATTAAAATTTTCAGGTATGGTAATTTTATAGCCAGAAATAAACACAGCTGTTTATTTACTTATTATTTAAAAAAAAAAAAAAACATTGACCCTATTGATAATCGAACTGTGAAATTTCACGTAATGATCCCCATAAAACGAAAAAAAATCACGAATCTTTTTTTTTTTTAAAAAAAGAAATTGAAAACTCAATTTAACAGCATCCAAGATGTTTTTGTTGTTGTTCTGTTAGAAATGCAATTATTGGTAGAACTAGGATTCGTACTGAAGTTATTCAGTTGTGTTATCTGAGAGTCTTGAGTACGAATCCCAGTCAAGATGTTATTTTGTTCTATAATTTGTAAATATTTTTAAGCACAATTGTAAATAAATTCTTGCACAATATTGTGTATATATATATTTCAGATTTGGCCATGTATCCACCACCACCACCGAGTTATACCCGTTTATATCAGTGCTACCCTAATCCACCAGGGTATTATTCGACTAGATACCTTCCAGGTCTGTAAACACATATGCATGTTGTTTATTACTCTCTTTATTTTAATTTTATTCTCCATCTTTCTCTATTCTATTCAATATAATAAAAATTAAGATTATTTTTTCTTAAACTATAATTAATTAGTAGTACCTATCATAGGAGTTAGTTTTATGATTCAAGCAGCTATTTTCATTAATCATTTTCAAATGAAATAGCGTTTTAAAGGTGTTTGTTCTTATATAAAATTTTAATTTGAATACAATTATAATTGTCAAATTCATTAAACAACAAAAAATACTGCATACAATGTTGGCTAATTTGAATAATTATAATAGAGATGGGAGAGTGGCATTTAATTTTAATAATGATAAATGATGAATATTCTATTCAAATTTCAATAAATTCAATTAGATAACTATTCAAATAATCCCATCTCTAATCATCGAAACTATTCTATAGTAGTCGCATCTCTAATCGAGTAAAATTCAACTACTTAACGTATAATAATAATAACAAGAAATTGGATTTAATTGTATAGGGGCGCATCCACCAAATCGACAAATTCAAATTAGAATCTCAATCAACTCTATCTTATCTCAATGTTATGTTATTTCAGAGATGAGATTTCATATCCGATAACCATCTCTAATATTGATGAAAATGTAGTAATGAGCAAAGCAAGACTAAAATCAAGATCGGTTTTAATATCAGTCTATGTATTGAAAAACTAGTTCCATCTCTAATTTAAATAGAATAAATTTAAATTTGAATAACAAGAAATTGATCTAATAAGGCTGATGAATCTACTGAATCAATTTTTTAATAGTATATATTAGAGATGGGATTCAGATTATAGGTGAAAGTAGTGATGAGTAAAGCAATACCAAAACAAACACCAAGACTCCATAGTAGTCTAGTTAACGGTCTCTAGTAGTCTCGTATCTCTTATTTGAATCAGATAAAATTTGATAATAAATAAAATAAGAAATTGGACTTGAGTCTATAAAGGTGCATTCACCAAATTGATAATTTCAAATTTAATTCTCAATCATTCAGTTTTTCAATGAAATTGTATTTTCTGTACAATTATATGAATTATACGAGGAAGCAAATCATGGGCTGTTTCCCGCTCATGAACCCGGGATACGGCCTTTTGTGCAATTGTCCTTCCGTTTCCATCTACCGTTCCTTCGAGAATCACCTAGTTTCTAGCTAGCAGTAGAAGTGTCAACTTCTGTGACTTGGGAGTCTCCTGAACCATACCTCACCTCATCATGGGTCATACTTAACTTCATCTCTTCTTCTGTGAGTACTAGACCCCTCCACCATCTGGATCGGTAGATATAGCCTTGGTCTTGTATATATAGTCTTGATATTCAATTAAATCCAGCACCACGAAAACATAAACGTTACGTAACGGGAGTACCTCCACCAAATTTACGATACCCAAAATTTCAAATCCAATAATCTGCTTCTATTTTGTGATCTTAGAGATGACATATTCAATTAATTGACAAATATCTCACAATCAATAACTATTAGTTTTATGCATATGCTACTAGAGAGCTTTTTTAAAGGGAATATAACAGAGTATCCGAAAAAAGTAAAATATACAGAGTGCTCCATTTAAAAAAATAAAGTCGATGTCACTTCCGACGAAACCGGAAGTAGCATTGATATGAGTATATATCTTGATAAATAAACGATGATCAACAGTTTAACTTTGTTTCGAAAACTATTGCTATATTTTTATAAATAACGGAATTATGGCTTGGGGGTGTTTTTTTTTTATAATACAGCCTGTGTAAATATTTGGCGCCTCCACCAAATTAGCAATCATCATCAATAGTACAAATATAGATCGAGAGATTAGGACTTGTTTTGAATGGAGCACAATTTCGTGGAATCCAAAATATTATACAACAATAAATTATAACAAACAAAAAAAAAATTTATAATAATAATAATAAATTCAACTTCTAACGGATCTTTTTTTTTTTTTTGTTATGAAATTATTCAAATTTGATAGTGTGTCGCACCTTTATATAATACTTAAATATATTTTTTATTGTATTATTTTTTTTTTTTTTTGAAAAATATCAACGAACTTTTATTTATTTTCCAATTGTTATTATTTTTTTTTTACTTTTCGACTTAAGTCGTAAATATTATAATTTATAAATTGAAATTTTAGTGACCGTTATTTGGAGAAAATTAAAAATTAAACCAATAATTTTATGAAAAAATTGCATTACCACACACACACAGCTGTATGTACAATATTATTATTATTGTTAATATTAAATAAAGTATAGATTTGTAGTGCAAAATTCCATCAACTGTTTAATTATCGTAATAACTTGTAAATTATTTATTTTACGATATATAAATATATATATGTCTATGGGTGTGGTGATTAAAGTACTAACGAGTTTCAACTATAAGACACTTGGACTTGTTTGTAAAACTTCTATAAACAAGACATTATTTTAACGAATCTAATTATTTTTAAATATATACAATGTTTTTTTATAACAAACTATAGCCATATATATGTATATACAGTGTGTTTCACTTCACATGAGGACACCTAAATAAATAGTTTATTAATAGAGCGATTAATCAAAAATTTTCACCATTGATAGAGACCACTGAAATGAATATTTTTCGTCATAATGATTTTTTTTCAAAAATCAAGAATTGATCTCAGTGGTCTCTATCAATAGTGAAAATTTTAGAGTAATCGCTCTATTAATAAACTATTTATTTGGGTGTCATCAAGTAGAGTGATACACACTGTATATAAAATATATATTGAATATATTATAATAATTTCAAATTTTATGACTTCCTGATAATAACCTTCATTGATAAGACTCAATCCATTTATAAGAAAAATTAAGAAAATTAATCTTATTTTCCATTAAAGAAAAATTATAATAACAATAAAATTGCACCTGTTTTTTTTTTCTAAAAAATTTTAGTATCCAATTAATTTAAATAATTATAGAGAAATTTAAGTATTTCGTCACGCCAATTTTCACTAGATTAATTCTACAAAAAAAAAAAAAAAATAGTAATAAAAAATACTATTTAATTGTATTTGTTTTTCCTAGACACTTTCAATTATTTATTTTTGTTTCCCTTCTACATATTTCCATTAGAATTTTCTATTGTTGTAACATTTAAATTGTTTGTTTGTTGTTGTTATTATTATTATTCTTCGTCTATTATTCTTATGCCGTGGGAAATATGAATTATGTATAAACTAAAGATCTGTTGTTTGTTGTTCGTTTGTCTGTTGTTTGTTAAAGATAGTGGCGTGTATCTTGAACTAATTGCCAGGTACGTTTTATAAATCGAATAGAACAAAATTGAAGTTCCATTTATTATAATAATAATAATAATATTTATAACAAAATTAAATAACAATTTAGGATTTTTCTTATTCAAATCCTGTTATTTTCGTGTTATAAACCACAAAAATTTATTAACAAATTGTTTAAATAAATAAATAAAAATTATGTCCCGGTAGGGATTTGAACCCGAATTGTTTGTTTCTATATTTCTATAAGTATAGAACTAATAGGCGATTAAGAGATCCTGGTTCGAATCCGTCTAGTGTCTAGAGATATTGATTGCTTTTTTTTGTTTATTAATTTTTATCGGTAGATAGGAAACAGGGCGGGACTGTTTTATAAGAAATTTTATCGTTTTATACCGTAATAATTTGAGATTAACAACAATCAGTGATTAATATCGATACGATTATTATATGTACAGTTATTTATATGGCAATTTCTCTATTTTGGTTTTTTGTTTATTGGAGTGTAGCAATGATATTTATTTTTTTCTAATGGATTTTCTATAAATATTAAAATCAGGATGTTGTTATACTTTCCGGAGCTAATTAGAATTTTTGTTATAGAAATTGTTTAAATTTTATATATCAGTAGGTCATAGAAAAATTGAAATTTCTCACTATAAATCAAATATTTATCGACATAATATCTCAATTGAAACGATACAATTCTCAATTTTAATCCCTATCAAGGTTTTCCTGTGGTATAGATCGAAATACGAGGGTGGTCCAAATGTAATGATAATCGATAGTAAACATATATTATGGATTTTGCAACGTAGGCTCCTAAATAATCAGTACACCTTGTCCTTTTCTTCTCTAAAGTACAAATTTCTTTCGAACAATGCGGCCATCACCTCGCTATTAACTTCAAATTTCTTGCCTCTGAGCGGCTAGTTAAGCCGAAGAAATGGATAGAGTTCACTGGCAGCTATCTACTTATTTAGTCAGCGCAATAAGGTAGTCCACTATAACTTTTCTCGGAATTCCAAAAAACTTCCTACTCGGAGCTTACCATTTTAAATTTCTTCGGTATGACTGAGACGAGTGTTGCCTAGTCTCAAGACCGAAATGATCCTATTAATTGTCGGTTAACACTCTGCCTACCCAGCATGCGGACGCTTCATCCATGTAAAGTTTGTTGCTAAGAATCCTCTGAACACTGCCGTATGAGATTCCCATGAATTCAGCTGAATGTCTAACGGTTAACTAGAACTAGATCTTCAAGTATTTTCACAGATGGTGGATGGTCCTCGTTATCGATGTCCGTCTCTTGTTAATGTTTTGCTAAACTTGAGCTCTTTGCACCTGTAGAGTATGGAAGTGCACAGCCCCTAATATTTCCAATGAGCCGGTGTAAGTCTTTGGTATGAGTTCCAATAGATGTTGGTGTATTTAACCGTTAACTAGAAGGAGTTTAAACTCTCTCTCCTAATTACTATTAGATTGTAACTACTGGAAATATCCAATCAACATTACTTTCGGATCAAGCATCAAACCTCAATTTCTGAGCACTTCTCGTATCTCCATTTCTTTCTCATCTGATTTTTTCTTTAATCAGAATTGAATTGCTCAGAAAATTTGGTGTTTCTTTCTATTGCTTAGCAATTTCTCTGGGAAACTGAAATCTATCTTTTTATTACTCAATTTGTAACTGAGATTCTCAGTAATTCGTGCAATCACTTTCGGTAATCGGGCAATTTTTCAAAAAAACGGGATGATTGTTTTTTGTGATAGTGATTAATAAGCAAACTGGTCGATGTAGATTTTTTTTTTAATTTTATTGTTTCTATTTGCATTCATTAATTTGTTTAATAATATTTCCAAAATTATTTAGAATTTATATGAAAACTGTAATCTGTGTCGTTAGTTCCACTTTAATTAAGAGATAATACGGTTTTTCGAATTTATTTTCTTTTCCATCAACTGTAAACTGTGACGTAATTATTATTATTTCGGCAAAATCCATAAAAAATCGAGTACTAGTAATAAAAACAAAAGAAAAATCCAGTTAAATTATATAAATTAAATTGATATTTTCGAAAACAAAAAAACAATTATGAAAATTTTCTTCTAATTTTCTAAAATTTTCAATTATGAAAAGTGGACCATCTGGAAAAATATTTCAATCAACAAATTAATCATCAAAGATTTTCAGTTACAATAAAATTTATACCGTGTGTCTCACTTTACATGTGCACACCTAAATAAATATGTAGTTTATTAATAAAGATATTAATCTGAAATTTTCACCAGTAATAAGGGCCCACTGAGATCAATATTTTATGTCCGGATGATTTTTTCACTTCTTGTCTAACATCTTGTTTCGGCCATAATCGACCAGATTGGGAGATGTAGGAAAATTCATTCTCACAAAAAATAATGACCACACTGACCTCTATCATTGGTAGAAAAATCCAGATTAATTGCTTTATTAATAAACTATCTACTTACAATTAGATGTCCTTATGTGAAGTGAAGCACTCTGTATATTAGAGATAGGTATAAATTACCAAAATTTGTTAGCGATA
Organism: Zonitis immaculata; assembly: GCA_037414775.1. Classification (NCBI taxonomy): domain Eukaryota; kingdom Metazoa; phylum Arthropoda; class Insecta; order Coleoptera; family Meloidae; genus Zonitis; species Zonitis immaculata. The sequence goes on from JAZBGX010000333.1 coordinate 29,862, forward strand.
ATTGGTACTTTCAGAAATTTAGAAGAACCCATCTGAATTATCCGTTATAATAGCAACAAATTATACTAATTTATTAACAACAAATTATTAGTATCAATTCCAAAAAAACATAATAATAATAATAATAATACGAGAATTTATAAATAGAAAGTTGATTAAATTGCACGTGACAACTAGATTAGGCTAAATTCCACAAAAGAAAATTAATAAACAACAAAGAAAAATATAAAGAAAAAACAACAAAATCAACCACAAAATTACCAGGTCAAAATCACCATCATCATAATTTTATTATTATTGTTATTATTATTATTATTTTGTTTACGAAAAAATTTCTACATACCTACATAGTTATAATAATTGAGATTATTTTTGTTGGTTTGTTTATTTTTCATTTGTCTTTTTATTGCTTTTTTCAGGTGGAATTTTTCTAAGACCGGACGATGGAAATGTTTATACAACATTAGAACCGACATTAAGTAGTAATCCGAATGTTTATTTCCAAAGAGGTAATGGAGTTCATCCTGGAATGATGTATTAAATCAATTAAAATCATTAAAAATATATACAGGCTGGTCCACCAGAGGCTATCCTGATCTTGTAACTCTGGCTCTGCACTAGTGGGTGTAAAAAAAAACGAACTTGATGATTTGAAGTGTGATATTTAGACAACGTTTTCCCAAACTTTAGATCTTCGAGTGCATTTTTTACCCTCCACTAGAACCAGAGTCTCTACAAGACCAGGAAAGCCTCTGTCGGACCACCTGTATATAAATATATCGGGTATCTCAAAAGTTGTGCTTTTTTATGAAAACAGTATAGTTCGAGAATAAAATTTTGAAACGAAAAGTCCTTTGAAATATTTCTACCTGATGCGGCCCTGTTACTCGATTATTAATCGAATTAAGTAGCCAATTAGAGAAGCGTTTATTGGGTTTTTATTCAAATATAATCAGCGCTATAGCGCGCGAGCCTCTTCCGTTCAAACGCTTCTCTGATTGGCTACTTTATATTTAATTATTAACTAATTAGCGGGGTGCATCAGGTGGAAAATTTTCAAATGGATTCTCGTCTCAGAATTTGATTCTTAGCCTAATGTTTGCGTAAAACGTACGACTTCTTAGGTACCTTGCATATATAGATTTTTTTTTTTTGAATCAAATATTATAATGATAATTGTTTATTGTAGTTTCATAATAATTAGTTCATTTTATATTATTATTATTATTATTATTATTATTACAATTATAAAAAATAAATTGTACAATGATGATAACGAATATGATTGCGTTTTATGAGCCATTTTGTTTTTTTTTGTTTTTTTCAATTCAATCGAATTTAAAGTTATTATTAAGCCATTTTGTGTGTTGATAGAGATTAACAACGAATGACTGATTATTATTTATCAAATAATAATTTCGAATTATTTTTTATAATTAATTATGTAATATCAGAGTGTACAAATCTTTACTTTTTACTATTACAACAATAAATTTCGATCTATAACTGAAGTTTATATACACATATTTTATAATGAACTATAATTGTATATGTACATTAATAGTTGAAGAAAGAGAGAAAGAGAGAGAGAGAGAGAGAGAGAGTCTTTCAACAATAAAATACGTTACAAAATTTTGACTAAATTTGTTTTTTTCTATTTGTACCCAGTAACTCTCGGGGTATACAGGACGTATTTTCAACCTCCGTTTTAATAAAAGTATAAAATATATCTGGATCAATGGATCTTTGCTTTTACATCATCTTATGATGATGACGTGCAAGTAATCTAACAAGATCCGACTATAAGCTGTTATAAAATATGAGTATGAGCGAGATCGTAAATATCTAGATCTCTCCCGCACTTAATTAAAAAGATACAACGTACGTAATACGTCCGTTGGAAATACGTCCTGTGTGTCCAGGCCGTAATAAGAAAAATTATGAACAAACCAAAATGTTTTGGAAAGAATTGAAATAATAAAACAATAAATATACTAGGAAATAGATGTCTAGAGAGATGTACCTATAGAGATGGAAAGAGAAGAGACATAGTTTGGAGAAAGAGAAAATGTGAGAAAGTGAGGTAGTGAGAGAAGTAGATAAGGGTGCGAGAGGAAGATAGCAAAACAGCAAGAGAACGAGAGAGAGAGAAGACGAGCACAGAAAAATATGGAGTGAGACCGAAAGGGAAAACGAAATAAGCGGTGAGACAGAGAGAGAAACAAAAAAGTAAGCGGAAGAGAAATAGAAAAAAAGACAGCGTGAGAAATAATGAGAGAATCAAAGGAAATGGTGAGGGAGAAAAGGAGAGAGAGAGATAGACAAATAGATAAGAGGAGAAAGAATGAGAGAGATGGAGTAAGAAGGTGATCAAAGAGAGATATGGAGAGAGACAGAAAGAGCAGGAGACGACAGGATGGAGAGATGGAGACAGAGTGCAAGAGAGAGAGAGAGAGGAAGTGAACAGAAAATAGAGAATATACTAAAAGGTAGATCGCTAGATAAAGAAGTACAGAGGGGGATAGGGAGAGGGAGATAAGGAGAGGAAGATGGATAAGGAGATATGGAGGTAGAAAAGAAGAGAGAGAGAGATAGACAAATAGATAAGAGTAGAGAGAGTGAGAGAGATGGAGTAAGAAGGTGATCAATTAGAGATATGAAGAGAGACAGAAAGAGCAGAAGAGGAAAATGGGACAAGATGGTGAGATGGGGACAAAGGGCAAGAGAGATTAAGTGAAATAGAGAATATACTAATAGGTAGATCGGTAGATAAAGAAGGACAGAGGGAGATAGGGAGAGGGAGGTGGATAAGGAAATATGGAGGTAGAGAGAGAGAGTGAGAGTGAGAGGGAAAATAGAGAATTGATTGAAGAAACAAACACTTTCAAATCTATTAAATTCAGAAGGAAAACTTGAAGCTTGGTCGCTGAAATAGAAAATAGAAAATTCGAGAATATTCTAGTACACTACAACTAACTTCTTATTTTTAATAAATTGGATAACATTCTGATATATTCTCTATGTATCTCCACCCCTTATGTCTATCTATGTCTCTCTTTACGGGACATCTTTCTTCTACACTGTGTCTCTCTCTCCCTGTCTCTCTATCTTCCTTTTTTCACGGTCTCTCTGTTCAGATTGAATCACTTAATTATTCGACAGGACTTTAATTATCTTCTTTCTTACTCTCTCTCCTTCTCTCTCTCTATTGCTTATTGTTAGTAAATTTTACCTTTCATTGTCTTTTCAACCTTTTGATATGTTCAACATTGACATAGGCCACCCAGATTACAGACAAGTATAAGAAACTATCGCATACAAGTATTGTATAGTCATTCCATAGTGACTTTCCACATTCATTTCACAAAAATGCCAATAACTATCTATATAAAATAAGAAAATAATCATTTAATTGAATTATGAATGAATATGTTAATTAGATAATAGAACAATTGTTCTTAAGACATCTAAATCTACATAATGATGTGAATTTTTTGAAGTTGAATTGAGATTTAATTGGAAATTGCAAACACTTTGCGCTTTATAATGAAATTTTTTTGTATTATTTTATTATAAAAATTAATAAATTTTGATATATTGCCATTTCTTTATTATTAGGAATATTCCAAAAAAAATTGTTTGGAGTAAAAAAAACAATCACCTATTGGTTTTAAATAACATAATTGGTTGATGGAAAATTAAACGTTACTTAAATCACGTATTTGAAAGAATTTTTCCGCCAAATGATTTGGAAATTATAGTTGGTTTCCTTTGGAAAATTCCTATATTCAAAATTACAAAGAAGATAATTACACAATATTGTATTATTATTATTATTATTATTAAAATTTCAAGTATATTTTCGATTTATATAAATTCTGGAATATCCCAATTATTATCGAAATTTATTGTAAAATATTATTGAAAAAACAACATTTATAATTTTTGTTTGTTTGTATTTTGTGGAGTTTTGGAGGACGAAAATTGGAGCGGGAGTAGAATAATTGCACACGCTGATAATTTTACATTGTTTTACAACAACTCGATGGGATTGCAGAAATTCCCAATAAATACCAAGAATTTTCTACAACACCGTCAAATAAAACAAAATAACATCAATAAATAAATGAATAAATAATTTTAATTAATGCGAATAGTGTGAATTATTGCGATTAGCCAGTGAAAGTTTGGAAAGAAATTAAAATGCTTTTAAAATTATTCGCTAAAAGTCCCGGAGGGTGAGTTGATTTTTTAGAAATTTCACCTTATAATTATTATCAATAACAATACTACACCAACCACTTAGGTTGTTATTGTTGGAATTCTATAAAAATCATTGACCTTAGTTTTACAATAAAATCGAAATTTTCTTGAATTCGATTTTATTATTAATAAATATTTGTTGTTTATTTTATTGGGAAGAAGCTATAATTAACATAAATATTTGCCAAAGCAATTGTATTAATTAAGAAAAAATTCACTAATTGGTAGACTGAGTAGAACGACAAAATAATTAAAAAAACAAAAAAAACTAACTAAAATTTTACAATCTTGATTTTGTTAACAAAATAGAATACCAAAACTCAAGGAAACGATTATGAATAAAATTGCGATAATTTATTATTTGTGTTTTCGCTAAAATCGACAATTTCAAGCTGCTGTGGAATGATTTTTATTTAAAATTTATTGGAAAATTGGACTTTATTTAATAAATTCAAATAAAATAATAAAATTTTATTTTATACTCTGTAATAATCTTAATCTCCATCCAATTAATAAAATAAATAAAAAATTAATAAATTCGATTTTTATTATTATCGAATCAGTGAATCATTATTGACAGTTTTCATTTAATGACGTTTTGTGTTTGAAAATTCTGATAATCTAAACTATTTTATTTTTTCTTTAACAAAATAAGAGAAGACAACAAAAAGAAAACTATCCAACCGATATCAATGGCGTAATAATTTTTTTATTAAATCTCTTAATTTATTATTTAAAATATTTGGCACTAAAACTTTTATTTTTTCAATGTCAGTCGATATTATTAATGTCGATTATTATTATTATTGAAGAAAAACCACAAAGATTTTATATATTTATTGGGTATTGGCCGATAGTGGAAAATTATCTAAAGCTAAAAATGGTGGATGCGCCACCAAAAATTTTCACGATTATGCAGAACTAAATTATATAAATAAAAGACGATAATTTTTTTCTATTGAATTATCTACAATTATATTTATTTTTAATTGATTCCAATTATATTGCAAATCGTATCTCCATATTGATCTCTATATTTTAATAAAAAGTTTTATTGATTTTAATTAAAGAAATAAGAAAGATTCAAATAGAATTACTTAAAGATCAAGATTATATAAGTATGGAATATATATTTTAATCGAAAACAAGTTTAATTAAAAATTCAATGACGACAACTATATTTTGCTTATTATCAAAGGAAATAGATATCTATATGCTAAAAATTTACTCTCAAGAAATATTTATAATGAGAAAAACTCAATCAATAACGACTGAACAAAGTTATTCAACTCCAACAATCGAGGCAACACTAACTGGCCTAGTGAACTTTATTTTTTGTAATTATTTCACAAATAAAAGTAACCGGACTTGTATTAATTCATCGTCGATTTTACTAAATAAGACTTTTACAAAAAAACTTGAACTTACAACCATATAATTAATTTCGGAAATATGAGGAAGTGATATGTAATGAAAAATAAAAGTATCTTTCTTCTCACTATTTCATCCCCTATCCACTCTTTTTCTGCTGTACCTTCGTTTTAGGACAGCCTGTATAATGAATTTCACGCGATTTGAATTAAGATTTTGAAATTTTTCAATTACTCAAACATATTATTTATTAAATTAGTTTATTACCAAGTTTATTA
>JAZBGX010000334.1:0-35669 GCA_037414775.1 Zonitis immaculata
TATATAGGAGCTTTATTATGAATTATAGCGATGATTTAACACTTAATAGATACAATAAGATTACTCAATTATTTCTTATGGCACTAACAATATATTATATCAAAGACAAGTAATGGTGGAACATCGCGGTAGAAATTGCAGAGAATTTGTTATTTTATTATTATTATTATTTTCGAATTTTTCATCAGAATCGAGCGAAATATTTCAAAAGATTGTCTACAATAAATATCCGACAATCTTATAATGGAATTAACGAAATATTTTCGTAACGATACTTTTATTATCATCTAATGTAACATGATTGTCACAAAATTTTTATACTAAAACATTTAATTGAATATCACTCTGTATAGTGATAGGGCTGTATTAAATCGATCACTAATAGTCGACGACTTTAATAAAAGAAAGTAGCATTTTTTTTTTCAATTAATATTTTATTCGCGAATATAATTTAATTGATTTTTTTTTTGGATACGATAAATTGTGAAATATCTTATAAAGTTATCGATATTCCGAAAGTAAAATACTGCAAAACTTTGTACTAGAAAATATGAACAGACAATACGAGCCCCGTTTGGATTAATTTTGATTATAAATTCGCATTAATAATTCTCAATTTATCGTAGAAATAGTTTTTATCAAATAAAATATTTCAAATAGTATCAATTTCGTTTAGCGCAAATCAGTTTATACCGAATAATTTTAAAGAATAAATCAGTTATTCGATTACGTAAGTTTCGAAATAGTCACACCACATTAGGTTACATAATACATGATAAGACCCTTGGCATGGAAGCGATTGTTATCGCTTTTTCGTCCAAAAGCCACCGAACCTTATACATTCACAAGCATACACGTACAAATCTATAGTTGTATAATTTTATGTATATTATTTAGTTTCTGCCAAAAGGAGCACGTTACTGACAGTGCAAAACACTTGAATTACATCATCAATAGACTAATAGATTGGGTTCGTGTAAATCGTAAATTTTTCAAAAATTATATAAACGAATTTAAGCGATTGAAAATACTATTTTCCAGATTATATAATTATGTAATCATAATTTAATTCTCTTGATTGTTCACTCCACACTACAGTATCATATTGAACGAATTGTCAGATATTAGTTGAATAGATGGTACGACTCAATATTAGCAAACTCAGCAACATAGTTCTTTTGGAATCGAATAAATCATGTCATATGTATAGAATTGCGCCACTCTAAATGAGGCGCCATTACATCGACCCGCTGCATGTAAGGCCAAGTAATGCCTGCCCATCGTAAAACTTATCGATCCTTTTTCTTCTCGTTTTTATACGTCATATTTATTTTAATTATTCGAAAATTGGCGATTTTTGAAAAATTTCTTGGTACAATATTCGACAGAACTGATTAAAATTCTTTGTAATTTTCTTTAGGTAAACAAATCAAAGCTGTTTCCTGATGGTTACACCCAATTTTTCACTGGAATTGACAAAATAACCCAATTAAATATGCCTTTCAAATTCTGGACGATAAACAGATATTTTAGTAAACAAGCAAATTTCAAAGTGATGTGTATGAAAAAAAAAGACAAATTACTTTACGTTTCAACTTTCTTTAATAACATCAATCTAAATATAATTGGATTTGAATCGATACAACTTTAATGATTAGACACAGATTTATAATTAAAACAAATTTATTGGAATCGAATATTACAATAGAATATTACGAAAATTGTCTGTTTGCTCGACAATCGAATTAAATGGAACTATTAGATTTTATTATAGAAATTATTGATTATTGATTGTAATTTTGAAGAATGATTGATCCAAATCAAATCAATTTCTGTTGTTGTATAAATAAAATCGAGAAACCTTGAAATATAATTGATTTTATGAAAATACGACACGATCAACCTAGGGGAAACTTTTTTTTTTTTTGATGTAAGATATAATGGTAAAGTTGTTACATTTTGCACAATTAAGCTATTTAAAAGTTTTATTATAACTTATAACGTATAATGAAGAACTATACTCAAAAAGTCCAGTAGAAATAAATTATTTCAAACCACGTAAATATCTCAAACTACAATATGATACTAAAAAAAATAAAATAATAATAGTCCAGAACTTGAAGTATTCCTCAAATTTTAATTCGTGTTCACTATTATATAACGATTTATAATTTTATTTGTATTTGATTTATTCAAGGATTTTGTACAAAATTATTTTAATTTACAACGACCCTTTTCTGTTTACAGACAAAATCCTTTCGTAGATAAATATTTGACATGTCGCCTGTTTATAGAATATTTTGACGTGACAATTGTACATAGTTTACGAAAAATAGAAAATAAATAAATGAACAAAATAAACATAAATTTATGTATATAACGGAAAAGACGCTTTTTTTTTGTTCTTTTATTTAACAAAATTCGAATTATTCTATTTACAAATCTATCAAAAATATATAAATATTTATTATACAATCGATTAGTTCTAATATTAGAAAATTTTATGTAATCATTTTTCACATTTCAATAGAAATAATTTTAATGATGATAATAATGAAAGAAGCAACAATATTTGTTAAATATACAATGTCGATTCAATTTATTGTTTTAATTAGTAAATGTTTGAATTAAATAAAATAAATTTGCCTTCATATTCTTCAATCAACGATTAAAAAATCGATTGACTTTAATTATAGATATTTTTTAATGATAATAGAGGAAATTTGATGGAATTTTTGGGTAATAAAATAAAAATTAACCCGGCGCATCCACCAAATTTTGCAACAATAAATTGTGTTGCTGTATTAAAATTTGAACAAATATTGAACGATAACTTTATTTATTTATAACAAGATGGTTTATTTATTTTGATTGGAACAACAAAGCGACAGATGTCACATTAAATAGTAGACGAACATGTTATTGCATTTTCGGTTAATGATAAAATCATATTGTTTCCATTTAATATTATTCAGTTGACATTGTACTTAAAATTTACATATGTTTGATGGAAAAATCGTTAAATCAAATTGCTTGTTTCGATATAATTTCTCGATAAGTTCCAATCTTGGTAGACGATTATACTGATTCGCAATTGACGTAAAATATCCAGTCTTAAACCATCATTCTTATCTTTTATTTAGTTGTTTCTTCTACTATAATATAACCAAATAAAGATTGAATTTCAAACGATCCATTTCTTCTTAATTGAGGTGGAATTGATTGTACTGTCTACAATCCAGGTTTTTTTTTTATATAGAAATGTTGTCTGAATAGGGTGAAATTTGACTGACATTAATTTATTAGAGAGAATAATCGCAAACCGGAATTTTGGAATTTGAGCATAAATTTAGAGAAAAGTTCCCTGAATTTTTAAGCTTTTATTTTAGAATTAAGGAAAATCAATGCAAAAGTGGGAAATTTTTGAGAGTTTGCCGTATGAACGAATTCCAAAATCAACTCGATATTTATAAATATGAAATGATGAATTATCCAATAAATTCAATTTGTGATTGAAAAACATGAAAAAACTTCCGCTCCATACTCATCTGTGCAAATGAAGAGTAATTTGAAAACGACTGAAGGTTTGTGCTTAAATATTGATTGAACAAGTTGAACAAAAAAAAGTTGGGGTATTTTTTATATTCCCTCGTATATACATATATAATAGAAGTTTGTGAAAGTTTCTTAAGTAATAGAGAATGTTTTAAAATATTAAAAAGCTCTTGATAAAATTGAACCAAGTAGAAAAACAGGACGAACGAAAATTGCTCGTGTCTACTGTTAGAGAAAATCATTCTAGAGGGCAATCGACGTGTTATCATCTCATCATGGAGCAATTATTTCAATTACCGTTTACCAAGTTGTGCTCCGCCTACGTTTTACTCTTTTCGATTAAATTATAATCCTTTTTTTTATTTTCAATTTTCAGTAAGTATAGCTAATCCAAAAACTAACACTTTAATTCGATATAATTTTCTTTAGGGATTCCTTAGTAATTTTATATATGTTATATAAAAAAAAGTAATAGGCAGTAACAATAAAATCGTTTATAACAATAAAGTTAAAGCTTCATAATACTCAAAATCGTTCCAATAACCTGAATTCAAACTTTTAATTCCCATTACTGAACTTGAAATCGACATAGATTATATTCTTTTTTTTTCCTTTTTATAAAGTTTAAATGCCGAATAACCATCATGTAGCCGCAGAATTTCTTATTGCCTTTCATAGATTTAATAGAACTAAAGAATTTCTGACTTTGTTTTTATTGTTTATTCGATACAACTATTGAGGTTTTAACCAGTGTCTAACATTGCGTTAAAAGTTGGAATTGTTCATCAAACAAAAATACATCTCTATCTAGATATTTTGTATTTATTTTTATTGATGGTTGAATTCTTACAATTTTTGTTACTCACATCTGACATAAAGAAATTGTTTGATTGTTCGAACAATTCTGTTCAGTTGCTGGTGAAATTTTAAACGAATGCTTTATCACAGCTGCTATTTACAGTAAACAGTTTCAGAATTAAGCTGAAGCTATTCGTAAGAAGCATCCAAGAAAATGTGTATCGCCACGACGGTATACTGTAGCACACAGTAAAAGTACCGAAGTCTACGCCATAGCAACAATAGGCTCTATTTACTATTTTCACCAGATTTCGCTCCAAGTGATCACCATCTTTTCCGGATTTCAAAACACTATTTACAAGAAAAGTATACGGGTAATAAAGTACTATTGGAACGTTGAGTGTAGGTTCTTGTTGGAATATAAGGAATATTTTGGTTTTAATTTGAACAACGAAAATCTAAATTTATCAATTAGATTAGGAATTAAATATTTAAAGGTACTTTATAGTGACTATTAACTTTCGAACTTCAACCATTAGTGTGATAAAACTTTTATTAAATAATTTATTGATGGAAAATTATTTCAAAAATATATAACAACTCTCCTAAACGACAAATTTTAGTTATGGAACAAATTGAGCATTATAGTTGATAAATTAACTTGCAAATTTAAAGTAATTTTCCTGTTATAAAACAAAAATTTCTACTTCAAAAATCTTTTACGATCAAATAAATCTTGATCGTTAAATAAAACACAATTTTATTGAAATCAAATTCAATTTTTCAGTAGCTAACCGTCTTAAATTTTCTATGAATTATAAAATTTTCAGAGTTTGTTTTATTAAAATTGAGGAATGTCTTCAATATTTATTTTCTATTGATTTTTGAATGGTAGAAAATATTTTGAAATAGGTACATTTCGATACGAGCCACGTATAAAGACTCAATTATTAGAAAATTCCTAATAGTTAAGCTAGTTTAAATTAATTGTTAATAAATTGAAATAATCCAAATACATGATTAATTTCGTCAATAATGTTATCTAGATTCACACATAAAGTTGGTTATAATGCAAAATCTGAATCAACATCATAGGTAAAAAAAAGAATCTATACAATTGATGGTCAATTTTCAATATGAAAGCCAAAATTTTCTTGAACGGGAAATTACGAAAATTTCAACCTAGAAAAATGGATGTTCGTCTGAAAGACATAAAAATGGTGGAACTAAAAGAATATTAGTTGGAAATTTTTAGGGTCTCGATAATTTTTCAGGAGCTTTAAATTTTAATAATAAACGCATAAATAACGAACGTTTGACAAAATTGATGGTGTAATTAAGAACTGTGCAGCAAATATTTAGTTGAAAATTGGGAAAAATTGGAAAATTTCCTAGAATGGAAAAGACTCTTTAAATATATTAACGATGAAAAACGATTATTTTCGATATGTTGTTGTGTGGTAAGAGGTTTTGAGGATTTTCCAGAAAAAAAAACATTATTATTTTATTGAATACTAATCTCTTTTTATTAACAATAAAATTGGATATATTCGTGTTTATGACAATTGATATTCGCTTATTCTATTGTTTCGAATTGATTGGATGCTTAAAAAATAGGTTATTTATGAAAAAAAAAAATTATATGTTGGAATTGATAAAACGTGACAATGTTTTAACAATCTGCAAGAATTCCAATAACAATTAATTAGTAGATTATAAAATACATATAGGAAATAAAAATTTTTTTTGTGAAGGTAGTGTTTGATAAAATTACAGATATTTTATTCAAGAATAGTTTTATAGAAATCACAAACTGATGGTATAGTGCCAAATCTATAAAAGAAACGAGATGTTTGGATATTTACGAGCTCCAGGGATTTAGAAAAATTGGTACGCTTCCGTCGATATAACCGATAAGTTTCTACCGGATTCGATAAACTCTTGATAAGGAACTCTATAAATTTTATCTAACTACTAATTGTTACTAGTAATAATTGGAGAATTTTTCGATTTAATTTTATCTGATGATTTTCTTTAGGACGTGAGATATACAAGGGGCGATCTAAAAGTAGGGATAACATCTCCTGACTTGCTTAATTTCTTATCTAAAGCACGAATTTCTGTTGAAAAAAATCTATCTATCTCCCAAAATGCTCTACACCGGCCAACACAAGGATATTGCTTCCAATTTCAGCTAGAACTAGATCTTCGATTCATTTCATAGTTTCGTTAGTGTGGGACATATTTGATGTCTTTAGCGATGGTCGTCTTCTGTGGACTTTCTGTTTATCTAAAACTGTTTGCACTTGCGTGCAACTGTAGAATATGGGCCGACAGAGTTCAACCAAGTCGGCGTGTGCTTCTTTGATGAACATTTTTTCAAGTAGATGTATTTGATGACGGCTCTAACTTTGTTTTTCTCAATTTTCGTGTTCATATTTGAATTAATGTATTAACAAAATGTGACGGTTTATTGATACGATGTGTTATTACCCGTAACTAGTAAGGGCTTGTTAACCGCTATTTTTTCTTTAGATTTTTATAACCACTAGAAATAATCGATTATCACCACTTTTGGATCATTCCTCGTATATGAGTGTATATTAGTTTCAATAATATTAATACAAAATATCCAAACAACAGATGAACAATTCGATATGAATTTTGTTTAATCAGCAAAATAAAATGTTTGTGAATTCAGGTTTAAACCTGAATAAATTCATGTCGATTATTTCCAGTTATAAAATATTTTAACAAATAAAGTTGAATTGGAATAACCAAAAATTCAATATATGTATATGTTTTTCCGGGATTTCTTTATCTGAATATGTTATATTATGATCTATAAAAACGAGGTATAAGGCCGAAAAAAAAAAAAATAGAAAATTAACGCCAAACTCATGCATATAGATCTCATTTATTCATACGGTATGGAATGTCACTTCAATCTGAAGTTTTGAAAGTATTATAAAGTATATCGCAACTCACGCAACTATATTATATATGTAAATTTCAAGTCAATAAAATAACGTTAACGCACAAAATTTTCCATTAATTTTCCAACAGATTTCAAATAACATCGTTAAATTAAAATGTCGAACTATAAAATAATAAAAAAATATATATATAAAAGAACTAATTCACTATCAGTTGATCAAATCTTAAATAATTCTACAAATTAATTAGTCCAATTGATAAATTAGAATATGTGGAAATATGGATATTGATTGAATTATTTATTGTACTTTTAATTTAATATTAGAATTTTTTTATTATTATTATTCGTTTGGTCGATTTTATTTTGATTTAATATAATTCAATATTATCCTTGACTGATATATCTATACTGTTTGTATTATTGTGGAATGTTGTCGGGAAATTCAAGGATTTGGTATCAGGATCTCGTAATGTATCATGATCCTTTTATTCTATTTTGCTAGCTATTCTAGAATTATTCGAGTATTAGTCAATGTTAGTTGAATTTAAATCAATGTTAAAATAATTTATATAGAATATATTTATTAAATGTGTTTATTCAATATTTCAATCACATCCATTTAGATTAAATTATTTGTAATTTTCAATTTTATTCGATAACGTTCGAATAGAATTTTATTCGATCATGAATTAAGTTATATTTCTAACAATGCATAGGTAACACAGTTGGAAATCTATTGATTTTATGTTATTAACATTATTTATATCAACATTTGCTAAAGCTCAATTTATAACCGACAAGATCCTATAGAATCGCTGAAGCTTTTCCGACTAAATCCCAACTTGTTTAAATAGTTATACAAGTCTCGATCTCGTATCTGTATATATATCTTGAAACAGTTTTTATCGTATCATTAATCAACAATTGTTTTGAACACTTATTATTCTTTCAATTAAACATCTGATTTATCAACAAAAAAAAATTGACTTACCTAATTCTGGACCACAGACTCTTGGTATTATTTCTAATATAGCAGCACAAGAAGCGTCTTCAAAGCAAAGTTGACGTGCTAATAAACAATTTAATATGGCGATTGTATTCTTTATATTTGGACCTGAAATATACACAAATCATTATTTATAATGAATACCAATAATTTTATTGATAAGCGTTTTGTGCTTTTTTTTTTCTTTTGCAAACGTTTTTGATATGGATTTATACTAATGATTTGTTAACAAATCGCTTTCGATTATAATTGAAAATAATTTTTTTAATGCCAATTTTTGAAAGGTTTGTTTTTTTTTTGTTTTAATTTGAACGTTTCTGTATAGGCTGAAAAAAAAAATTATAAGTTACATTCATGAAAATCCATGTAGTTCACAAATAATTAATCGAAATACTTCCAATTTCTGTTAGAAAATAATTAATAATTAATATAATTTGAGGGCGAGTCACTAATTTCATACCTATAATTCAATAAAGTTGTTTATTTATTCAATTAAATTGTCGATTAAGCTCTGAGTTCAAATTCATCACAATTAATATTTACATTTATATTTGTGATATAAATATATATGTAAATGTTGATTACAACTTGAATGAGATGTATGAAATTTTTTAAAGAAAACTCAAGTCACCGATTTTTATTATCAAAGAATTTTCTATAAGTAAAATTGAATTTTTTGAGAATATATCTATTTGATCACCACCATTTTTGTTTTTCCACAATTACGTTATCAATCTCTAAATAGCATCATATATTTTCGTCATAATATTTGGTTAGATGGCGCCGTTATACAAGATTAAAAAAAAACAATAGAAAAATTATAGCAATAAAAAGAATGTATTTTTTAAAAATTGAAAAAAAATTGTCCAGAACTAAATACAATCTAGTTCTCTGTTCACGGATATCTAGAACGGATTTAACAAAATAGATGAAAATCAGTTCCGAACTAGTTCGTTACCAGTTTTCATATGGACGCATGCGCATTCGATCCGCGAAAACACCTGTATTTAGGCGTCTAAAAGCTGAGTAGACCCTCGATATTTCCTATATACTTATAAACTGTTTCATTATTTAAACAAATAAAAATGGAAATTATTTATGGGATATTTATAATTTCTCATTATCATTCAATTGAATTTTGAACTCAAAATTTAATAAAAGATTGAGTCATATTTTGATTTTATTTTGATTTAAAATTAGAAACAAAACAAAAAAATTCCGTTGATTTTTGGTCAGTTTGTTTGTTCTTTTATCGACAAAAATATTCGTTTGATGTTTTATCATACAGGCGGTCTCACCGGAAATAGCAGCGATCTTGTATGGAAAAATGTGACAGATTCTTTAGATTTTCCTGGAAAATCAGTTTCCTTCAGATGGTATACACTGTATAAAATCCTTTGATCTGATGCTCTGGATAGTCCTGATACATAACATAAGATAACAAAAATTGGGGTATCTATTAGAAAATAGGACTGTAACACTTTTCTAATTTGTTATTACCCTCTATAAATAATCAACAAAATTATTTATAAAATCTACAGAAGAGGTTCTCTTCTACAAGAAAACTTAGCCAATTAAAATCATAAATGCATGTATACAGGAACATAATTTTTCTAATAAAATATAAAAATATCTCAAGAATATGATTTATAAAGTAAGTTGATATCAAATTTTGGTCTAACAGGAAATGATGTTATCTTGAAAATATTTAAGCTAAACTTGACTTTACTATACCACCAAATTTTGCTGCCATTGCCGGATAGACACTCTGTATAATATAAACAAGATTTGTAGCTATAAACTGGAAAATCCTTTCAACTTGAAAATATTGTACAAAGGCTAACCTCAAAACGATGTTTTAACATTTATAATAGTTGTGTGTATGTGTGTTTGTATTTGTGTTGAGAATCCCGATTTCTATCATAGGTGAGATTATTGCAAAGAACAAAACATAAACTAGCCCATATAGTGAAACTAGCCTATTGCACTAACAATAAGAACAGTACAACTAATCCATGTTCTATACAATATTGCTATTCCAATAACCAAAGGGTTCTTATTATAATATTGCTACTAAATAATTTTGCTATAAATTTCTAAGTAAACTAATTTTTTTAAAATTACTCTATCGTACGTACTGTAATAATAAATAAACCTGAAATTTGTAATTAAAAAGAACAAAAATTTGTATATTTTATATTAAATAATTAAGATCCAAAGTCATTGTACAAATTTACATATAACTGGGGGGTTACGAGAGAATAATAATAATAATTAAAAAAAAGCACCTGGTGAGTTCATTTTTATTAGTCAGTTTCTTTGAGATTCAAATTGCTTGAAGTTATCCTTTGTGAAAAATACGATGTTGTACAAGTTAGAATATAGAAAGAATTCTTAGACAATATAAAGTTTTACGTTGATGGATTTGAGCAATTCTATAATATTCGTTCTTGTAATAAAATATGGTAAATACCTAATGGTATTTTTGTTTTGTTTATTGATAAAATTTTGAATTATATATATATATATATCTACCATTTTGAAACTTCTCGATAAACTTATTAGATAAATTATTCGAACAATAAAAACATAATATTTCTTTTGCTAAATTATGCTATTTTAATAATTTATGAGCGACTGTTTAAACTGTATACTAAAAGGTGTGTTTGTTATTTGTTTTTCAGTTTTTGTTATTTGCGGTTAATTACAGTATGGTAACTAATTTATGTTAGTACTCTTCAAATACAAAGTTCAACTTCAAAGTACGTTTTCTTTTATTTCTTCCAAGATACAAAACATTTTTCTAATAACTAGTCGACATTTTTTTCTTAAATTCATTATACATCAAGGCCTAAATTAAAATATTATTTATTTTATATTAAAATTGATTTAATAAATCGATTAATTGGTTAATTTTAATTTATACGAGAATCAATTAAGAAAATCTATTACATCGAGAATATATCAAACATGCGATTACGTTAAGTTTCGAATAATTTGGAAGAATTACAATTTGAGATGGTGGAGGCGCCGATCATGTAAACATTAGCTTTCTAGTTTTCCATTCTATACAGATTTTTTCTGTATAATTTTTTTGTTATGAAATTTAAAAAAAAAAATGAAAATTTGAATTATAATTCACTCAGATAAAATATTGTTTAAATTAAGTAAATCTTTTAAGGTTATAGAAATTAACCCCTTGCCCCATTAAGAGTTGAACTTACCGAGGCTTCATAATGACAGGAAACTAGTTAGTTTGGATCAAGTTTATAAGGTTGACAGAGAACGATAATCTAGCGACTATTTAGACAATCTTCTTATCTTATAGCATGTGGTAGCATCGTTCATTATGATTATAATTATGAAAATGATATTTACTTCGATTAATTTCAAACTATAAATGACCAAATCAAATATTTACTAATTGATTATTATTAGATATTATTCTTATTAATAATCAATTTCTATCAATATTTAAAACGTTTATATTTTTGAATATATTTATGTTGGGCGAGTTTTAACGGAAATGAAGACCGAATTATGTACGATTTAAGTTACTTGGTTTTGTCGACCGGAATGTTACGCTAACCTAACCAGAAATTCTCTTTAAACAAACTATACTATAATGTTGGTGATGTGAATTAATTTGAAAATTTAAATATTAGAAATATCATCGTCAATTATACCTATATTAAATATCTATTAGTTATTCGATGGATATAGTTAGAATCTATGTTATTATTTGTTTGGAATAATTTATAGTTTTGTTCGTATTCTAATAAGTCATTAAATCTTCAATTATTTATATCTCACTATATGTATCTGAAGTATAAATTTTTTATATAGTCTCCTATAAATAGAAAATTTGTTCTGTTAGTTGTGGACATAGGAAAAATTGTCGGTAATCATAAATAAATTGTAAATGCTTTGTAATTATTTTTATAAAGTCAGCAATATATTGTGTAAATGCGAAAATTGCTATTGAACCAGTGTAACACGTAACTTTCGGATCGTTAATGTTAAATATGGTTGATTGTTTAAATAAAGCGGCTACAATATTGGACGACTACAACTGGACTAATCTATTTAGTACAGATTTAATGTTTGGCTATGGTGAGTGAGTCGCATTCAACATCCACTATTCAGCAAGGTATGAGGCAATTCCCGTATACCATCAAACTTCAAAACATAGATGGGATCACGTGCGTATCGACTAGAAAGACGTGCAAACCATTATTCGGCCTCAGTCACTAGCCATCATTATAGTGTTATCGTAAATCACAGAGATACGTTCCTAGAATCGTCCCGATGCAACATATAAAACCCTATTGTTTGATGGTTCTATTAGTTTCTTTTTAGTTGTTGAATGGTAATTTCTTCTTAATTTGAAAATCGAAAAAAAAAACCAAGTCTGACTATGGGCCCAAATGGATGAGTCCGTCTCTAATAATATTGACAAGCCTATTTTCTTTTATCGTGCAACTTTTATTATTCTACCTTTTTGATAAAAAAAAAATCGTACTTCATTAAGTGGTGGCTCATTAAATTTAGTAATTACACTAGTAACAGCTTGAAAAAAAATAATTATAAGAGAGAGAGAGAAAAAAAGGGCTGCTAAAGACGATATTTTATGAAATGGTATGAAACACGAGTAGTTTTCGAATTGGGGGTAAGGGTATTTGTGAGTCATTTTCGTGCTAGTGATTGGTAGCATGATTGTTGCAATACTGCTTTGCGGTTATATCAAGGAGTCAATCTTGATAGAGCAAAGGGGTTAACCGATAGACTTTGCCATTAGCACAATGACCATTGGCCAAGTGGACGACGCCGACGCCGACTACCTACGACACGCAAGCTCGACAATTAAGTTGCGATGTTCATTTTTCACAATATTACACGCTAATATAACAACAAACAACAACAATAAACAATAACTATATATTTATTTTCAATAAAAATAGCTTAAAACGTAATATTGGAAAAGGTGTTACACGACAATTTGGAACTTTTAATTAAATACAAATTAATTGAGCTAGTAAATTTTATACTCCTATATTACCGTTCAAGCTTGATAATTTCAACCTTCCCAAACTGATAATATTATCAATTTTCAACGTCCTTATAATATAGTCGTAATAATATAGTATATATATATATTTATAGTTTTGTTGGATTAATTGTTTACTTATTAAAAAGCAATTGCGATAGTTTAATTATTGATCAAAACAAACGTAACTTCGCATGTGATAATAATAAAAACAGTCACGAAAACAGTCAAGTATTGTTAGAAAATTTAAGAAAATATAATATGTATATATTTTTTTATAATTGTCTTTAATTTATCATTGTTTCTTGTTTTTATTTTTGACATTTCGATCATTAATAATAATTAAATTACACTTCAGATATGATAATTGAGATTTGGTACAAGATTGCAATTTTAATTAATCCATATTATAGATAATATAATAATTCGATTCGACAATGTCTGTGGGTGTTAATTTTCGGTTTTGTTTAAAAAAAAGAATTTCGCCATTATTTAACTAACTCTAATCTAAGTAATAAATTTTTTTATTGCTTTTTATGAAAAATACACAATTCATTAAATGTTTTATAGGAAAGTCGAATATTTTGTAAGTATGTAATATTTGATTGTCGTGACCACGTATACGTAGAAAGCAAACACGCATAGGGTCACGCAAATGGCGACACAGACCGTAATCATAGATTAGCCAGACTAACCAACCCACTTTGATTTTGACGGTTTTCTATATATACAATTAGAAATTTTTGTGATTATTATTTTTATTTTGACGGAAAATCTCGAAAAATATGGTACAGTAGACCCTTTTTATACGCCGATTCATTTTTCTAGGCTTAATTCATAAGCGATTATCTATTTGAGAGTAAAACTTATTGTACTCGGCCATAGAAATTGGGTTTCTCAATAAGAATGTCCCAACACTAGAAATTGGATGAAAAAATTGCTTCATTTGAGCGATTCAACAAGATATCGGCTATCATGACTCTTATTGCATACACGGATTCGCTCGAATCAATTTTCCATTATATATAGACGCACATTACGAGCTATATGACGGCTATGGTACTACAAATGTTGGTTTCCAATTCAACAATGGTCTCGTATCTAGTGCTAGAAATTAATAATTTGAATTGGTTCCAGAAACAATAGTCGATCTCGGTGGTCAAGCATTTGTAGTGAAATTAACGATTCGCAAATTTGTATTGTAACAATTCCATATTTTCTCGACATGCATGCGGTGGTGTGCCATTTTGTTCATTGACAAAACCGTTGAGACAGAAAAATCTTGCTATGGAATTCGTTGTCGGTTTTTTTTTTTAAATTTTGAGACGACCAATCGAAAAATTCACGACAAATACAATGGTCAACTGGCTCCAATTCTTTTGTCACTAGCATTTTTTATGAATGCAAGCCGACATCTAATCATAAAATTCGCCAGGTTGTCATTCGCGATAGACTTTACTCTTACGAGCAACGTTGTCATATTCGGCCACACTAGCTTATTGAGCAGCAGTAGTCTTTCCAAAATTGTAGCTTTTTTTTGTCGTGTATATAGACATTTTCCAACTACACCAGAACCATCACGATAAGTCCGAAATGCTCTGTGAGTAGCATGAACACACTGCGAATTGGCATAATAGAATTTGACAATTTCCAATTCTTTTTTAGCCGGGACAACAATGCTGTCACATTTAGGAAATCTCTAATTAATCGTTTATTTCTCGAATTTTTGGTTCGTTTACTGTTTAGTATTCAAATTCCATCAGTTACGTCCTTTGGATCTACTGTAATGATTATAGAAAAATTAACTTATTCGATGATTTGTAGTGCAAATGATCAATTCAAAATACTGTCATCATACAAACTAATTATGATATCATCTAACATAATTCACTTTTAATTTATCGAGAATATCAAAATGTCATTTTTATATTCATCACTTAACATCATGTTGAAAACATGTAATAAACCACTCTCCCAACTGTTTATCGATCATTTTAACAATATAGCAACAATCACCACTCGTACAAAAAAGTTGCGATTGTAATGGGGATAGTAGAAAAATATATAGTTGAAATTGTCCGGTTGGATTAAAAATTGTTTTAATTTATGTTCAAAACAAAATTTCAATATCTATATTATATAAGTATAACAGTCGCAGAACCAATAATGTTCGATATTTTTTTCCAATATCCATAAATTTTATAATAGTGAAATTTTTTATAGTTTCAAAGTTGGTTGTAATTAAATAAATTCGTTCGAATCGTTATCTGGTTTCACTTGTTGAGTGATTTAGATCGCGTTTTTGACTATATGGGCTAAAAACTTCCGATAAACATTTAGATTGAAAGACCTGAGAATTTGGGAATAGTTTCGACATTTCGATTCCTGGAATTGCTCTATATTTTATGTTGTAGTTTCACGGTTATAGTACATAGAAAATCGAATTTCTAGATTATCATTGTTATCATTATCATTATTTCCAGAACAATCTATAACCGAATTGATTAATTTTATAAAAAGTTTAATTTTCTTTTCTCAAGAAAATTGAGGTTGTAAAGAGTAACAACTTTAAATTATGTAGCTATGTCGTTGGCAGCAATCGGTCTTAAAACAAAAGAGATAACACCCGAGGGGCAATAGTAACATCCACATTCCTTTCTAGACTATCGGACCACTACACAGACATAAGAAGGGAAACAAAACAAAAAAAAAAACAACAACACGACTCATGAAAAATTACTCAACAACAAACACAATACGAAAACGTCAAAATGTTTATTTTGAATTAATAAAAATTCGTTTTCAACATAAAGTAGAACTTTGCTATTAATTATTTTATTCTATATTTATATTAAATCATTTTACTCTAGTTTGATTTTAATAGAAATTTTATAGCGTATTATAATCGAAATTGATTCGATGTTAGTTGCATAGCATATAACACGACCTGAAATCAATATCATTATTTAGGTTAAGTATTTGAATATAATTTGCAATGATATTATGGTCGATTTAACAATTACACCTTTATTACATTCAATGCTTCATTATTATTAAAAATGTTTTGCTTTTTTTTTCGAAAAAGAAATATTGTACACTTCAAAAGATATTTTCGATTTTATCAAGAGCTCCAATCATTGTGGATTTGATTTAATTTGTTATGGCCATATAAGTCGTGAAATAAATCCGAAAACGATAAGAGAACGAAATAAATCATCTATACGAATAAAAAATAAATATATAAATTACAGTTATACAATTTTTAGACGATGTATAAACTGAATCAATTTTTTTCTCTTCTCTCCAATACACCAATACAATTGCTATATCAAAAGTAATGAATAGATAAAATTTGAACCGACAGTAGATTGTTTGAATCGTTGTAGCAAACGATCAACGTGGTTGTTCATACTAACCAAGATAGGGGTTGTAGGTATAACAAAATTCTGTTCATGGTTTTAGATATTGCTGTACAACTGTCTATTGGCTTTCGACAACGAATCGATATTTATTTTACTTCTAACTAGAATAACCTTAGTTGTATTATTTGTTTCTTTGCTCGAGAAAAAAAGGATTTGTTCTTATTATTATTATTTTTTTTTTTGTATCGTCAAATCCTATTTATACCCATAAAAATTTACATACAGATTCAATATGATGTTATCAATATAAAAGGTTGACAGATTATCGTAATTGATTTACTTGAAACCATACAATAATAAATTGGACAACGAATCGATCATTCACGTCACCTTACATTTATATGTGACGTTATAAATAAAAACGTATATACCACAAATCTTCCGATCAATATTTTCAAACTCGGAACAAGAGCTAACCATACTTTTTGGTATTCTAAGAACGATTGTCATTATCATTAAAATTATCTTCACTTTATGGAATTGTTTGTTGCGACTAATCCTTATCTTTATCTCTAAACCATTACAACATAAAATTACAAACAGTTCCAAAATATAAATTCCGTGAATCTCTAGACATACAAGATATCGTTTTACTATGATATTTTATTATTTCTTATTCTTTTTCTTATATAAATATGCATGATGTGATGCCAGCGCAATAGCTAGGTGAAGATGGATGTTATATAGGCTATAGTCATCATTTCCACTTTTTGGATTCGACGATATTACCTTATATTACAAAGTATAATTTCGACATTAACTATTCCAAACATATGACTTGTCGACATATAAAACAGATCGTTTGATTTATTTCTTATCGTCTATTTTTATTTTTTTTTAATATTAAACATCAAAATTACAAATTAATCAAATAAAAACTAATAAAATTGTCCATTTGGAAGTTTTTCAAATGAATGAAACTTTATGTACTTTTGTATAGTTTAATGGAAAAATCGAAGTGAATATTAAAACTGTTTGCATGACTCGAATAAAAAACGATCGAAGGAAATACATATATACAGTCTGATCCAGTACTCGCTTTCCTGTTCTGTAACTATTGCTCTAGTGGAACAAATTAAAGAAGTACTCGAGTATTTAAAGTGTGATATCTAGATAATAGTTTGGTGTTGAAACGGTTTTCTAACTTAATACATAATTATTGAAAATAAAAAATAATATTAATATTTCGCATTTCCCGAAAACTTGGAGAAAACCGTTTCAATGCCAAAATGTTTTCTAAATATCAGGCTTTAAATTGTCGAAAATGTTTTCCATTTCTTCCACTAAATCAAGAATTACAGATCAGGGAAGCTAGTACTGGATCATCCTGTATATAAAAAATTTAAGTTTTACACACTCAAAGTGATATTGTCCTGTTGACATTCACATCCTGTATTCGATAGGCATATCTAACTGGTTTACAATACAATTTAGGTTAACGTTAATGTTTTTTGTTGTTGTTATATGAAATAAGTAATTCGATAAATTATTAAAATTCTCGATCATTAATTGTGTCATTGACGTAGATTGGGAAAAAAACAAAAACAATACCTTATTCACTAAAATCTACTTTTAATCTATAATCAATACTGAATAATATTTAATGATTATTTAATCTATTCAAGCTGTTTGGTTTTTGTCAAATATGCCCATTGATGAGAGTACAGATTAATGTGTTGGATAAATAAATATATTTTGATAACAATCAGGATTTGTTCCTAGAGTTAATGAATTATCGTTAAATTCAATTATATTAATAATATTTGATTGAAGATTAGAATCAAGATAGTCATTACATTAGAATATAACCGATTGAATTGTACTCTCATTTTAAACTATTCTTTTCTAATATTTGATGGTGATATACAAACGATTTAAATTGCCAAAGAGAGTTTTGTGTGTGGAATTTAAAGTATTTCTATTCGATTTTAAATTTGCATAGAATGTAATTCGTTTTTTGAAGTTAAATATTTTCACAGGCAAAAAAAGACCGCTTATGTTGTTTGAAGCCATACTAGCTATTTTGTCCTAGTTACAGTTTTAAATAAATTATTTCTATATTGATTTTTTTTTCTCGTAATAATATACATAATTGACTATTTTTTATTTAAATTTTCATGAACAATAATTTCATTCAACTAGAAAACCTATTTTTACGAATATATTTTCAACTCAATAAAAACGAGCACATATAAATTAATTTATAAAAATCGTGTCGCAATATTGATCAACACTTAAAACACACTCAACTTTTCTTGACACTGAACAAAGCTGTAAAATACAATGAAAAATAGGTACGTTTTAAAATACTAAATTGATCGAATCAACGGCAAATAGAAGGAAAATGTCTATTCATATATTTTAATAGCAATTATCACGATGTTGCTATATATTTTAATTTCTACAATGGAATTGAGACTTATCTTTTATCAATTTTTTTTTATTATCATTAAGTGTACAAATTAATCATTTCATATTAGAGTTGTATGAATTGATTTGACTTTTGTTATTTCTAAATGTACATTATTAAGCTTTTAAAAACAATATATTTTTAACGAACGAGATTATATAATCTAAAAAACAAAATTGAAGCTGCAGGAATGATTCGTGCTGCACTGAGGGCAATACCGTCTTAACACATTGAACGTACAAGAAGTTGTATCAAAAGTTTCGCTTCTAATTCAATGAGACTATAAATTTATGGTTTGATTTAACGAAAATCTCAATATAGCCCGATCAATAAATCTTTGCATTTACGTAATCTTCAGTTGCACTGAGTTACGACAAAAGTTTGACATGCGCTTCACTAAATTGTAACAGTAAGATTATGTCAAACTTCTCGCGTTACTCAGTGCTTTTTTTTGATTCGACTATACATATGTAGATTTTTGTGAAAATATAGATAGCAATGGAGATGGTGTTCTATTTAGGTTTGTGTTTAGTTATTTAGTGGCATAGAAATTGGAAATGAATGAAATGGATATTAGTTTTATTAGATTTTTAATATTAAACTTTTTAATATTGTTTTAGAAAATTTCACTTTGAAATTTTATACTCCTATTTCTTTTTTTCTCGTTTCAATTTTCCATTAATTTATCTTTATGCATTCAAGTACATGTTGCCTTTGTACAGTTAGTTTGTGGAAGTTTCTAAAACTGTTTGTTTGAAGATGGGATAAATATAGTTATTACTTCTAGTATATATGTTTATTGTTTTTTTTATATCGATTCAATAAAACATCGTCGTAACATTTTTATTTTTTTGAGATTTAGCTAATCTCTCCTCTCAATACAACACCATGTTATATAATTTTTTGAATTAAATATGAATAAAATTTCAAATATAAATTAGCTCATTTTTATATAAATATTTAAGAGAGCAAGAAAGTTATTACGTGACAATAATACTTAATAATTATTCTAACCCCTTTAACAATATTACTTGTTTTATAGATGACCTCCTAATATTAAATTTTTTTAGTAATTGTCGTCATCGATATGTTGTTGAATTTTATCTAGTTAATGGAAGTACGTTGATTCCAATAAAATTGTTTTTGATGGGTCCATTTGGTAATTGTATTAAATGTTAACAGTAATGCAATTCTACCAAGGTTTTCAGCCGTTTAATTGGTTACAGCAAACAGTTATTAACTACGTATCTGAAGCTCAATATATATATATATATATATACATATAGAATGTTGGATATATAGCTTTTTTGGGTTAACTTGAACAAAGATTTTCTATTTAGTTCAGATGTTATTTTCAGATAATTCTCAAATAGTAAACTTCGTCAACAAAACTTTTGTCGTATAAAATGTACAAAAGAAAATCTTCTAGTCGCAAAACACTCTTCCAATTTCCTTTAAATAAGTTCAACATTATGTCGATTTTTACTAGTATTGATGTTGAACATACAATGGCAACTAGAGCCATTAGAACAATCGATTCGGACAGCAAAATTATACTTTCAATCGATACAAAACAGATTATACAACTGAATTATTCAATTTCAAAGAAGTTAAAAATGCTAATATTCAATAATCAATTATCTATCAAGATTAATTTCATTCAATCTAAAACAATTCATAGTCAATTGATTGTATTGTAGATATATCGTCCGGTTATCATTAATATTCATAAATTTATCCATTATTCGAGCTACTTATCGGAAAATTTCAGCAACTAATTATAATCTATAATTCAATATAACTATTGACATATCTGTAACGGTTATTCTAAAAATAGTCAACCAGAAAGAAAATAGATTGCTTCCAACAAAATATTTATTATTCCACTGTAGAGAGGTTGAAAATTAAATTAAACGTAAAAGATTACATCAAAGGGTGCTTTTAAATTACGTAATTGCTGTGAAGATTTTACAACATTCAGCATTATTTTTGATGATTTCCTAAATATTATTAAATGTTAAATAATAATTTGGAAAATCCTCTTTAATGTTTAATAAGATTTTTTGGTAGAAAGAATTGTAATTTTAATGTTTGTCTTGTTCAATTTTGATTCAAACTATAAATACGATTAGAATTGTGTAGAAAAAATAAAAAAAGAAATGGTTCAAATGTTGCATAAAATTTCTATTCAACTGCTGTTGGCAAAAAAACTACCGTATAAATTTTTGTCATAGCTAAAGTTAGAAAAAATGAAAAGAAAAAAGACGAATGTTCCTTAGGTTATTTCCATTCTTTTAGTTAGATTGATAGGATTCTCAAAAAATCTCGACGGTAAAATAATGGTTTTAGATATCAGCCTTAGTTATCGGTTTATCCTTGGACGACTAACATTTCGAATGTTAGAATTTTATTAGTATGACTTTTGAGAAGTAATGTAAAGTCAGTAGAAGTTTCAAGTTTAATGGATGTCACGTATTCCAAGGGCTGTTTGATATCCAACTACGGTTTGACAGACTGCTTAACGATTACAAGACTAGTGAAGAGTTGAATTTGCATGTGCTCGAATAAACTGATGCTTATGATGTCTTAAAATATAGAAAATATAAGGTCGAGTTACGTTTTTGTAGAATGGTATAACATAGTTCGTGTTGTACGACATGGTAGCCGACCACAAAGTAAGCTTATTTCAAGGCTTCCAACAAAAAAAGGGCCAAACCTTTATTTTATAATAGATGTAGATGTTTTTATAAGAAAAATAAAATTGCAACCTCAGTTTCAATCTTATGAAAGCATCATTCATCAACAAAGTAAATTTAAAACTGAACGAGCCACTCAACAAATCGATCGACCAATATCGATTATTTAATTTACAAGTGATGGAATAAATTGATTAGAATTAGATATTTCATTAAAAACATTTTTCAATATATAGATCTGGAAGAATTCAATTTTGTTGAAATTTGTTGTCGTAAAAGCGCAATTTCAGGAAGTCAAAGAAAAAAAAAACTAAAATAAAGAATAAACAGCCCCTTTTTGCATGTTAATATTTCCTAAGACTTGGAAGGAATGTCACATTTACTTTATAAAAGATATGAATGTCAATCTGTGTGCCTCGACTCTGGATATTTGAATAAAAGAAATATGTTCCAAATTTGATATAAACTAAGTTGTGAAATTGTTTTTTGAAACAATTCTAAAATTTTATTCAAACATCTGGAGATTTTTATTTAAAGAAGAAAAAAACAACAAACAAAAATACAAAGAAAGAATACACTAGTCCGTAATCTGAATTCTTACCGCACATTTCTTTTCGACCTGATAAAAATCATATTATATTCAATTCCGGTCGAAATATGGAAACTACAAACAAAACTTTATAAATCAACAAGGGAAAATATATAGATAATTGTTATCTATACACACATATGTGATCTGAAAAATATAACGTTTCATAATTTTATTCGTTTTTATTTATAGAGTTATATATTAACGTTGAAAATGTTTTGAGGTGATAACTAGAAAAATCGAAAAAGGTCGACATACTATTTTCTTGAATTATTCAAAGGCGGTTAATGAAAGTAAAGGGTAAGTGTGATGGGCTCGAAACAGTCTCCGACAGCCGTCAATCATCAATATAAATTTTACATTAACATGCATTATTACAACTATTAGCTATTAAATTTTATTATAATTATGAATAATTGAAGAACACAAGTCCAAATTTGTCTCTATATTCTTGTGATTCCTCGAATAAGAATCTTTCTATACTGTCCTATTATTAGTGGTATTCAAGCGAATAACCAATATGATGAAAGTTAGTGGATTTTTGTCTTATTCAAGTCGTAGATGTCCTTTGAAAACGTCAAATCTGTATTAAATTCCTTTCTAAAGAATTATTAGTTTGTTTGTTTGTTTTTTCTTGTATGAGTCCCAGATTCATCAACAACCGTCGGTTGGATTACTAACAGTTGAATGATGAGAAAAGAAAAACAAATATAGATAGTGATTATTCGTCTGTTGTTTTCGTATATATACGTAATTGTGATGAATGAGAAGAGATCGGTCTCACCTGAGCGAGATGTTGATGTGGCCGTTGTCGTAGTGGCTGGAATAGTTGTTTGTGGCTGTGGAAGAGGTAAATCACAGCACTCGCGTTCAGGAAATTCGCTGGAGAACACCCAGCCTGATACGGCTAAAAGCCACAATATAACCCAAACAACGCACATACCATTCGCGGTCCCTAAGACCGGCTCACATTTTTAGTTTTTTTTTTATTTATTACCGAAAACTAGAGGTTTGTACATGTGCTATCGACAAAAATCAAAACACACAACCGTTCTACTACGGTACACGCAAAAATGCGAAGAAGCAATGAGAATTTGAATCGTAACAGAGTGATGTGAGAACATTGAATAGTAGTGCGCCTTGCGCTACGACGCCACGAGGTCGGTGCCGACGTTTCCGACCGTTCAGTATTTGCGCACCCCCACTGCCATCCCAATCAAGTCCACTATGACCCACTATAACAACCACCCTCGCCACTTTACTCACTACATCCATCTTGCATTCAAATTACTACGAACGTAGATAAGTTATAGTGAGTCATTGATAGCTAAATCATGTATTAAACCGAAGAAACATCAAATTTCTCATATGCACGTGCTTCTTCGTTATATACCCGAATACTTTTTTATTTCAATATCAAATAACAATATGTCAATACTATACGGAAACTATTTGGAAATTTTAAGTATCAATGTAATGTCTGACA
Organism: Zonitis immaculata; assembly: GCA_037414775.1. Taxonomy (NCBI): domain Eukaryota; kingdom Metazoa; phylum Arthropoda; class Insecta; order Coleoptera; family Meloidae; genus Zonitis; species Zonitis immaculata. Next base: position 23,948 of record JAZBGX010000334.1, read on the forward strand.
GGCCATAGAAGTTCTGACATCCTAAATTTATTCGACAAGAGAATTCCATTATTTCACCAACATTACGTATCTGTGCTAAATTTACCATGAGCCATCAATTTATGATTCTCAACTATTTTCTAAATCTGATAGATACTTCTAAATTCTAAAATCAAACTATTCTCAATAAAAATTTAATTTAGAACACAATATTTCTTCAACTATAATTTAATAGTTAAACAATTTTCGTTTTAATCAGTTCAAAGTAAGTTCCTGTCTATGATGGTTCCTTTGATTTTCGGTTGTTCGTCGCCGCTAGGCATTTCAGTCTACTCTATCTGAATAAGCGCACCAGTCCGTAAGACAACAAAGTCTTTCCGTTGTATTGTTTATTTGGCAGATACTTTTCAAAATAACGTTTAGATAACGGCAAGTCTTTTTATATCTTTTTAGTTTTCCGATTGATTTTGGTTGTAGGTCATCAACAAAAGATCCGAAGTACAATCAATAAATCTCATTGGTATAGTAAAATAAAATATAGTGAAGATGTTGAACGCACCACATTGCCATCGGCCAGATCAGTTTTAGTATCTAATGGACGTAGACTAACATTGAACAAATTAAATGACCAACTTATAGTGGCCGTCTAGTGTGAAATAAATCTCGACGACAATTTGTCTGACAGGAATGCTGCCACTATAATTTCTCTTCTACTGATTAAATTCATTAACAGATCGGTATTTCAGCAAAGCAAATTATAAACTAAAAATGTTGTATTCTTTAATATTGAACGAGTTTCTGATTTTTGATATTTTTTCTTCGATAAATTGATACCCAAAAATCGAGACGAGACTGATATTTTGGATGTTATCCAAGAAAATTACGGTTTTTCTATAAATAATCCTGGGATCTTTAAGTTTCGACTGTTTAGTGATAGGACAGTCTAGTCACGCACGCCCTTGACCATCCTTGCTAGTTGAAGGAAATGTCGATTTTATACAAAAACATAAATTGCATTTATCTATAAATAAATTTTCGATCAATTCTTAATTTTATCAGGTTTTCCTATTACAAGTTTAATTGTTGATATTCCATATTTTATTGAACTCTAAATATTCTAGAATTATGAAATATAATTCTATTTTAGTTTAAATTGTAATATTTAGTCTATAACGAGAGCTTGTTACCGAAATTAAAGCTAAAAATATTTATTTATGCAGTTAACTATTTTCTAGTGCGATTAAATCGTGAATCTTCAATGTTTCAAGTGGAATTCTCATTTTGCATTCGTATTCTTCATTTTAATAAAGACTGGCGATTTATTTAGCTATTTTAACTTTATAGATACTTGGAAATATTTTATTGTTATTACAAATATAATTGAAAACTTTAACTCATAAATATACTATTAGGTAAATTTACTATGTGTGGTGAGAAAATCTGAAATAAAGTTGAAAAAAAAAAAAAGCGACAACATACAGAATGAATAGGTTGACTGTTTTATAAATACTAGAAGAATAATTCAACTAAGAAAATTCAAACGTACATTATGGTTGAAAGACGACGACAACAAAGCAAGTACTGAGATATATATTTTCAGTTTTGTAACTAAAACAGACCGCGCTTATGATATTTATTTATATATGAATACTTCCATTTCCGGTCTTACGCTTGCTTCTCTACAATCTTGTTTAAATTTTAAACAAGTCGAATTCGATATGTATTAAACAAATGCAAATTTATACATAGAAATAGAAATGCATAAAAGGTGAATAACCTAAATTAAATACTAACTATACTTTAAACTTTTACCATATATTTATTAATTAATATGTAAATTAAATGTAACGCCTCCATTCTAATTTTCATCAATTTATTGCAATATATGAAGTAGTTAGTTACTCCCGGCGCATCCACCATTTCAACAAAATATTTATCTAGACATATAAACTTAAACTTCCCTCTATATTGATTTTTAATTTTTAATTATTAATCTGTCTATTAGCATATTTGGTTCAATTCTATCTTTAAATGGTTTTATTTTGATTGTATAATATGAGTTATGATGCGAACGTAAAATGCAAACGACGATTAATTAATTAAAATTGCTGGCAATTTACCGCGTTAACGAGACCGATGGCCCGTTTTTATTCCACAAGATGTAATAACGAAACTCGAACTGTTTGCTATAACGGTCTATTCATCTTAATCAATTAGTTGAAGTTAATTATTATATGTATAATAAAAAAAAATCAATGATTTTTTTCTATATGTTGTATATGCATTTATTTTATTTAAAACTGAGTAACATCGATAGTTGTTGGAATATTTTAGGGTGAAATAGCGTGTCAGTTAATTTGGACAATTAAATGTGCGTGATGGAAAGCACTTGCTCAACTACTAACGGATCAAATTTGAATCAAGTGAAACTTAAAATTTCATTATAAAATTCCAAAAAAAATTTTATTATCATCACAAACGATCGATAAACAACTGTAAGAATTTTTAATAGAGTGTCAATAAATTCAAATGTTATAATCAAAATATTTGATAGGATAAGGGTGAAGCTGAAAAGTCGATAGTAACATATTTTTTTTTTGACATATAATATAAGCGGAAAAAATATTGGTATAGGAAACAAAATTACAGTCGCAAGTTATCATGCCTACAGAGTACAATTTTAGTATGTTTTTTTTTATTCTTATATACAACAAAACAAATTACAAATAGAAACAACAATAGAAGAATAAGAATAACGAAATTCCTAAAAGTCAAATCTAAAGACTAACAATTCATTGCAAGATGCTTGTAAATTATGAACAACTATATAAAATAAACTGGAAGACACTTTCGCATTTTATAAACTACTGTTGGGCGATATATTTTGTTTTGACTTAATATTATTTATGGATAACATTTTTATAAAAAGAAAATAGTATGCGAATATTTTCAATCACGTTTAACGCACGCGTTACGACTTCTTTTATTATTCTACACTCACAATATAGGCGTCCGTCTACTGAAATATCTTATACAACAAAAAGACACGAATAATAGGAGAGACAATATTACGAATAGTTCGTATAAGAAGTTATAAGAATATTGTTTTTATTTTTATTCTATTCAATCACCGGCACAAGCCTATTAAAAATAAATTTCGAAAAAATTTCAATTAAAAATATCCATTTGGTGAATTGGTTTCAAAAAAATAGAAATTAATCCATCAACATTTTCAGATTGTTGAAATAACTTGAATTCATTCAAATGATATAAGAGTGTTTAGAATAAAAGACTAAAGTGTAGGGCAAGAATCTTCTAACAATAATAAAGAGTTGGCGACAAACTCCATATAATGGAGTATAAGTATAAGGGTGTATAACTAACAAAATAAGAGAATTGCCAGCAAGATGTTGAACTATAAAAGAACCTTATATAGTATAATAGAATTTATACGAACACGATTTTGCAATTAATTCAACAAATTGAAATCGTAATATAGTTGAATTGACAATGCAAATTATCGAGTTTCGATTGGATAGAATTCACGATTTATGAACACTAAATAATTGTACAACATCGAAATTATAAATATTCATACTCCATTCGTTTGAAATTGGTAAAATTCCTATCTATAATTTTTAGATTCGCTAAGATTGTTTGTGAACTCAATTGATTGGCAACATCGTATTTTTCGTTATATCAAAAACCAGTTCGATAACTAATAAAGTATATTTTCTTTAAAAGCTCATAATTATATTATCTAACTTATTACTTTTTCCATTGTTGTTTGTTTAGTGCCGTTCTGAATATTAACAAAATGTACAGTGTAAGTTTTGTAATTTTCTTCTAATACCGAAGCTCAGTATAATTTCCAAGACATATGTATAATAATAATAATGCAGTACAAACTTTTAAAGTCTGCTAAAAACAAGACAAGCTCTTTTTACATCATAAGAAATGCTGTTATATATGTAGGTATAGGATTTAGGTAATGGTATTGTGTGTTGTTTGTGAATGATTTTCTCTAAATGCATTACCATAGATACCATTTATTTCCACTTTTACTTTATCCTAAATACTGTAAAATATGTCTTTCCTTCTAATATTTCCTTATAACGTATATCTCTCGATTACACTTGTATGATACCAATATTCTAGAGCTAAACATACGAGGGCTAATCAAAAAGTAATAATAATCGGATATTTAAAATACATCTGCATGAAAATAAATGTCTACCAAAGATATACAGTTACACGCTGGTATAAGTAGTTTAAGCTGGACAGGACATCCACAGAAGACAAGCATCGCGAAGGACGACCATCGGTGAAAATGTGAAAAACATTCGGACGTCTAGTTTTAGCTGACCGAAAAACAACCATCAAACATTCACAGGAACTCATATACAGCAGTTTTCAGAGGTATCTCAAAATGGGTCGACATTTCGAATTTTACCAGGCTGATCTGGACTCGATTTGTGACAATGGATGACATCTGGATCAATCATTTTGCTACTGAGGCTTAAACAACAATCGATGATTTGGAAACGAACGTCCTCGTCCGCACGGCAGATAGGTTATAGCGTCCTAGTTTTGGGATTCCGAAAAAATAGTTATGGTGGATTATCTGGACAGGAAAGGCACGATTGCGGCAATTGGATTGCCGGCTTTCACTACACTAAATAAATAAGAAGATTACGGAACGTCTTCGAGGAAAAAAGGAGGCAAATTGGCTGTACTCCAGGACAACGCACCTACAGCAAGAAATTTGAAGACAGTAACTATGGGCGATAGCTGCCGTAGAAGAATTTTTTTTCTAAAACGTTTAGAGAAGATATGGACCAGGTGAGATGATATTTTATCCAATTAATATTTTGTTTCTTATCGATTATCATTAGCTTTGGATCACCCCTCGTAGATGGTGTGATTTTATTTTTATGGTATATAGACGATTGCGGTCATTGTTTTTTATCATTGCCTTTCTTTTGATAATTTGAAATTTGCCAAACTGTGCGCTGTATACCTGATGGTAATTTTATTATACCATATTATTCACAATTAGAGAAAAAAAAAATTTTTAAAGTCGTGACCTCGTCATGCAATAACTACTTCAAAAATTTGAATAATCAATTTTATATCAAATTCAACTCGAATAATTCCATGACATTCTATTTTAATAGAATTCGATTATTTCAATTTAAATTTGGTAAAAAAGAAATTGCCGTTTTCCAAAAAGAATTGATATTAATGGAAAATTTATCGATACTTTTCTATTTATCAACGTATTGTGGGTAGGTCAAAAACAGACAAAATGGAAATTCGAACCGAATAAAAAGAGATACATTAATCAAAAGTAGTTTCGCTTGAGGCATTGGGATCTTTTTTCTTTTTTTTTAAATTGCGTATTCTATTTTCAATTTAAATACTTGGACTGTGTGTCTGGGACCATCCGCATTTCCATTCTATTATACTGACAAAGATATACGAAAATTGACCTTGGCCTTTTGATATATTAAAAAAAAAAAAAAAATGAAAAATCGGCGAGTGTAACAAAATTCAATTTTATGTACGTTGTGTTCATAAATAACTTTATTAAAACATTGACCATAAGTAAAATGAGTGAACCTTTTGTTTTAGGGTTAAAGTTATACTCTCATTTGCATAAATTAGCACAATTAGAACCTTTGTTATTACCTTAAATATCAACATATTATATATACCGTATATTCTCCATCTAACTAACGATTATAATCAAAATCAACTAATATAGAGACGAATATGATCTTGATCCTGATCAAGATCAAGAACGTGGTTAGAATCGTTTACTACTATATATTTTATCGGAGTTTTTTTTTTAATTTTTTATTATACAAATTATAAAATATAAATACTTGCATTGGGGAGTTTTCCCATGTTATCGTGATAAATTTTCTTATTTTCAAACCATAAAAGATTAAAATTTCCAAGACAAAAGACTATTGAACAAATTTAAACACGTAAATAACTTTCCTCATTTTCAAAAAACCAAAAAAATAAATAACAAGAAAATTAATAAAATTGTACAGTATTGTTTTCTTGAAACCATACGTATCTTAGGTATATGGAAGTAGAAAATTTGATGTTGTGTTATCTTGATAAAAGATTCATCTTAGATATCGAGCAATTTTCAGTACTGTCAGCGTAAATCTGTGCTCACTTGTCTTCCTATCTATGTAATATTGAGAAAAACGATGTATCGGCATTTCATCTTTACATATTGAATCTATTTAGTTGTCACGTCAAATTTTCTGATACAAAAATAAAAACAACTAATAACCAATGATTTGACTCAAACTTTTCAAAATCAATCTTATTTATATTCATATTAATCAACAATAAAACTATAATAATTTTTCTTGTATTCAATCTTTTTTATATACAACTGAACTACAATAAAACCTCCCAATACCGATCACTTTCAGGGAATCATATTTTGGTCATTAAACGTAGAACCGACTAGAATTCGAGCTAACATTTAAATAAAAACTAATCCTCTATGTCTAAAGACTGCATATCTAACGGGGCAAGTTCTCCTGTTAGAATATCGGCTTATTTCAATCGGGCAGCGCGACTCTATAGTCGGTGTGATAGATTTGTTGAGGATGGTTTCACATTATGCAAGTTTAAAAGCTAGCTTTGAAGATATATTTGAGATGTCAATTTCAAAAAACATTGGAAACAAAATATATCATCTGTCATTTTCTGTGCATGCCAACCATGTGATCAAATATTGCTTTCGAAAGTAACAACACATCTATCAACAAACAATAGCACATGTCCTATCTGGGCTCTCTAGTTTGTAGTCAAGCAACGGAGTCCGCCGTGACGTCATTTTGTAGCTTCGAAGCTAGCAAGCAAACTATCAAGAAAACCCCGTGTGATGTGGGCTTAATTTGGTACATACGAATCCATTTCTATAAAGGCACATTTTGATTGTCATTGGGAACAAATTTTGCCAGGTCGCTATGATCGCTATATGGAAGCGTTTGTTGAGGGAATATTTGTCTTGCAGAGGGCTACCACTATCTACATATATTAATAGTCTTCCAATAAAATAACTTTTAAGGGGTTTTACTGTATTATGGAAGTCAAGTTTACTCAACAAAATTATAATCGAAATCGAGATTTAGGTAATCTGCAGCATAGTGTTTTTCCTGTTTTTGGAATCTCATCTATTACAACGATTTATTTGTTATTTTATTCGCTAAAATTCTTTATTGTAAATAGCAATTCGACCGAACTAATATTTATTGGTCATTGTTATGTAATTTAATAAACGAGGTGTTGTGGTAATGAATGAATTGTTCTATTCATTTATTTGATTATGCTATAAGCGCTTTTATTGTTTCCAATTAAAATCTTTGCTATCCTTTATCATCGCTAGTGATATTGTAATATTTGGTTTAATTTATTGTAAATCATATTATTGAATAATTGATCAAACAAGTATTGGTATTGAATTGGAACAATAAAAAACCATTTCTGAAACATACAACCGATATTGGTGCTATTTTTTATGAGGCTATAAAAATTTTCGGTATAAATAGCTTTCATAACATGACAAAAAAAATAATTTGATTTTAGAACTTATATAATAATGCAATTTCAAGCATCGTTAAAATATAAAATTTTTAGTATAATCATGAAATAAATAAATAAATAAACTATGAATTCGATGGTTCTAGAGTGGATTATTTGACGCAAATTCGAGGATCGATTACGGTCACTAAACCACATTAAAATTTAAAAGTTGCCAATACGCCATCTAGTAGCATTTGAAATATTAAAATAGATTCGGTTACGTCACTGATAGTCTGAACCAATCAGATACGTATTAATAGTAATAATAGTCGTGGAACGTGTTGAATGAATTAAATCGATGAATTATTTAGAAAATAAATTGAAAACTATAATATTCGAGAGAATGATCAGACAAAAATTTTCATTATGGAAGCAATGAATCTTATAAGAAATAGGTTCTTAAATTATTCCATAATGATCTAATTGTAAGCCACAAAAAAAAACAACTATAGAATTATAGTTTTATCGATTTCAGTTGGTTTAGTTATTAATTATTTATTTATCTACAGACAATGCCTGAATAACTATCACAAAATATAATCGATATTTATTCATAATTTAGAAATCCTAATTGGAAAATACAATGGAAAAATATCCCGATATTCGATTAGTGAAAATTCAAAGACAGACAGCGACATCTATCGAGAACTTAACAATATCAAGGATATATAGTCCTGAAAAATCACTGCTATTATCCTTCTGATTCGATCGACTCGCCCTCTACTAGAGAGTTTTGGAAATAGTTACAGATATTTGTGATTAGTTTGTGATTTTGTACATATTGGAACCAATAGATGGCGCTCATGAGCTTTGGGAATTGATGAAAATTCGCTTTGATTATTATTAATCAATCGTTAATTATAGGCTTTATCATTTACTAATTTCGACACTAATTTGAATTCGATACAACTATAACTAATTTAATTAAGAGTATTCGAACTCTAATTGTTTTATTATTTTATAATGAACTAATTATATAGATGAATTGGTCATTGGATAATTTCTTGTTATTATCAATTATGTAATTAATTTTGTTGACATTTATAGTACCTATATGTTTGTTGTTTTTTATAAAGGTGGATAAACAAGATCAAGAGAGATAAAATTTTAATTAGATGAGAGTAAACAGTTTGTTAATTAGATAATGTAATTAAAACAAATAAACAAAGTCAAAAATGTAATTTATATTAGAAAAAAATCAACGATCGTTTGCAATATATGAAAGGCTATTTACTGTAGTTTATGTTCATTCACGCCTTTCTCATTTTTACATGTCCAAATTAATAATAAAATACTAAACATAAACTATTTAATCGTTATTCGTGCCACCTTCAATCAAAACAAACTGTTTAATTATTTAAATCTCATATAGATATTGAAACAATAAAAATTTATCAACAAAATTGTTGAAACCATAAATATCGTAGAATTTATTATAGAGTCAAGTTGACTAAATCCATAATATAAAACGAGTGTTCGATTTGTCACCAAAATCAATATGACCAATTAATTTTATTATTTTTTACCTAAATATTGATAATTATGAAAGATAAAAGAAATGGATCGGTTTAATACACAAAGTATCGAACCAAACAAGCATAAATATTTCTACAATAGATGATAAAAGGCTTTATATATAGGAATAAAATCAAAGTGAACACTTTGAAAGTTTTATCAGAAAAAAATAGAGAAAATCGAAAATTATGGTATGAGAATTAGAAATTCGATTGAAAATTTCTATATTTATAACAAAAAAATGAATAGAGAGCAATCACTTTTCATAAAGCCAACATTAGATTTTTAGTTCGGCGCATCCACCAATTCTCATATTCAGTACCTGATTCTGATTAATAATCATCAATATATTTCTATTTTCATTCCAAATACTACAGTTTGTTTTTTGTTATTGTACGTTTGTAGAATTTGCTTTTTAATTAAAAACGGCTTAATATTGGCTAGTTCTACTTATCACGTTTGTATGTAATTTTGTTTTAAAATTCAAATTCAGTTCATTAAACTAGAGCTAGAATAGAGTTTGCAATGTCACGTCCAAAATTATATACCGTTTGAGTAACCTGGTAGATTGTCCTTAGGGATTCTAGACTATATTTGAACTGACTTTATTATTATTGTCTAATAATCGAACAAATTTCGCTCGTTATATGTTTAAATAAAATTAATAGCATACGATTTATATAATAACTCTATAGAGATTTGTTCTTCTTTTTCGTGATATTGACTGCTTTTTTGGTTTTTTGGGTGTTTTTTTCTGGGGGGAAGGTGATAATTAAAATTAAAGATAAAATCGGTGTTTTCATTTTATTATCGACAATTCATGATTTTCTAAATTGAGCAAATGGAAATTCAAATTCAAATGGAAACCAACAACGATCATAATAATTCTCTTTTTATCAACTAGATCTAATAATGGTGCGTTCGATCAATAAATGAATCATTGATAAAAATGATAATAAATTAGTATATTTGCATTCGACTAATCGATATATTCGGAATTATTTAATCTTCACAAATAACGATATAACACAAGATTTAAGATTTCTCATAAAAATACGGAATTTCATTATAATATTTATGAAATAAGTTGTCACTAACATCAGCACTTCTAAATAGGAAATGCGAATTGTTTTCGAAATTGAATAAAATCTCTTTCATTTCAACACAATGAAACTAGCTACTGTTTTGGAAGAACTAAACACAAAAAAAAGCAAATATCTTAATCAATAATTGAAAGCGATGTAAATTACTTTCAACTAACTCTGTAATTGTTTTGTTTTTGTATTTTTTTCTTTCAATTCATGTAGATTTTTTTTATGGGCCGAAAAAACAAATGACCAATTTGTTTTATTTGTGGATTAATTTGGTCTAAAGATTACTTAGTTGTCTTTTTGTTTTGTTTTGTTTTTATCTTATTCAAACTAAACGAAATCGACTATCAACGCTACCGTTCGATTCTATTTGAATAGATTTTTCTGTTTTATCCATTTACTAACAGTGTGTGTGTGTGTTTTCTTCATATTTTTATCTCGACAATATTTATAGCTTTCAAGCCACAATTTATTTTCAATTCTTTCAAGCAGATAACGAACTAGAATGATTATAGAGTCTAGCAACCCCTTTTTTTTGATCGATAACTATCTAGAAACAGATAAAGACTGGATATTGTTTTCTCTATAGAATATATATTTTTTTTGTGTTTGTTTTAAACTTCCAGTCTAGGTAAGCGTTAAGAATTTCCCCTTGTTCTTAAACTATTCGAGAGAATCGTTAAAAGTTTTATTTATAGAGATTAGCTGAAGAATATTCCTATAAAATCATCAATATAACATTGTAGCATTTCTCTAGCATAAATAGAAAAAAAAAACTTGAAACAATACTACTTATCGATTCTAGATATTAAATAAAATTTCTATCACAGCAACTTTACAAAGTTTGAAATAAAAAAAAATATAGAAAGTATGAAAAACAACTTGTGCAAATTGATAAGGGAATACTAAACTCATCAATAAGCATGAGAATTTATGATTGAGCTTATCAATCATGGTATTATAATAATGAATCATGTAAAAATCAAATAATAATCGAAGAACTTTCAAAACGATTTTCGAGTACCTATATACTTAAAAATTTATAGGAAACTGTCAACACTATTTAATGATGACAAAATAAGATAAATATTTATTATTATTTTTTTGTTTGTTTCACTTATCACAAATTGAAATGTTATAAATTTTTTATCACACCCTGTATCCATTTGCGGTATATTTACAATATTAATTGATAGGAGAATAATAATAATAATAATAATAGGTACCTTGTAAGCGATTGTAACTTGATCTAAATCAACTAATCAATAATATGTCTTTTAATAAAGTATATTAAGCTTCAACTCATACTATAAGTAATTGTTTAATCAAATATGTACTTCATTTATTTACGTATAAAATCACAAACTATCAAATAATATTGAACGAATCGTACATTTTCTTCAAAAAGGATTTGGAATTAATACTATCAATAAAGCGAAATATTTGATTTTTGAATTACCCAGTAACAGGAGATTCGTTGTAGTTGATTATAATGTAAATTGGGACACACTCTATATGTC
>JAZBGX010000335.1:0-24302 GCA_037414775.1 Zonitis immaculata
TAATTTATTATATCGGATTGTTTGATTTAAAATGAAATTATCGATTCAAGGCGGTTATAATTTTTTTCTTTTTTTTTTAAATTAATTTTTTGTTTATTTATAAGTTTTGTTTTCGACCTTCATAATTGAATTAAAATTCAATGGAATTTTTTTATTTTTTACTTAAAAAAAAAAAAAATTAATTATAGTAAGTTACTAAGTAGTTGAACTTGATCTTGCATCTAATTTTAATTCACAATTTGGTCAAACAATCGTTGATTTATATCGTAATAATCGTTCACATGATCTACTAAATCAATATGAAGATTGAAATAAGATTGTGAACAATTCTTCTAGAATATTCCAGAAATTGATATAAAGATAATTTTATTTGATTTTCTAACGTGGAAAATTTTCTTTATATAGACTGTATTTCCACTTAATTGTACATACATTGTTGCTAATATCGGCAGAATTTGTGACGCACTAACTAAACGGATAGTCTCTGTATTTGGTATATACAAACAACACAGCTACTCTGGTTCATCATCAAGCTATTTAAGATCAACTAAACCAATTATATTCAGTGTAACAACTTTCCACAAAAAAAGTTACTAAGTGTCGTGCATATTCTATCCCCTCACTTGTTGACTGTATAATAAAAATAATTCACTAACTACTGGCCATTGGAAGGCCTTCCGTGTTATGCCTGCTGCCCTTACACCCAGAACTCAATCCAATTGAGTTAGTGTAGAGTGAAGTGAAAAATGTCACTTTCACTCTGTCTTATTGTTAGCACCATAGAAGTTGAACGGTCGTATATGACCACTTTAAGGTGGTGAAGCTTATCTTAATGAACATAATAAGCACTTCTTAGATACGGATTACGAGGAGTTATAAATAACGATCAGTGCTAGCGACTACGTAACAAACGACCTTTCCGAAATTAGTGAGCCAGAGGGTCCAAGTAGATTACAGCCCTTCGATAGTGAAACTGTTAGAATACAAGTACAAAACTCATACAATTAATTTATATGACCATTTTTCTAATAATAGTTTTTCTTGCAAATACAGTGGCTATCACAAAATTGATAGGCTAATGATTTGATTAAGCAGCCGTAATAGAAAAGTTGCCACAGTCCAATCTATATAGTAGGTGGGACGCGTCACGAATTCTGCCGACGTAAGCAACGATGTACAACTGGATTAAAATATTCTATAATTTATTTCATTTACGTAATATAAATTTTCTCGAATAATGAATCAAATTTATATTTGTATATCGAGTTAATTTATATTTATATTTTTCCTGCTTGAGAGAAATTCGTCAACCTAATCTAGAGATAGATCTCGATTGCTAAACTGCCTTTTTTTTATTAATCAAGATAGAGATCGAGATTCTCTAATTTTAAATAATTGTCATGACGACCTTATCATTATTCATCTTTTCTGTAGTATAATTTATTCAATTACAATGATTCTATACGTCAGTAGAACAATAATTATAACTACTATTTGTTTTTAATTATAGAATTAATACAAATTAACAAACAAACAAACAAACAAACAAACAAAAAAATGAATGTTTTTCTACGTATATTAGCTGGATTATTAAAAATTTTACACTTTATTTATCAACCAATATCGATACTGATATCAAGAAAATCAAAAATTACAGTACCACCAATCAAGAATGATTTATTGAAAATTAGTGCAACAGATCTTGCCGAAAAAATACGAAATAGAGAAGTAATCCATTTTTTATTATGATTATTATTAATATTATTATAATAATTAGAAAAATTATTATTTAGATAAGTTGTGTTGAAATCTGTTCAGTTTATATAGAACGTATTAAAGAAGTTAATCCAATAATAAATGCTGTTGTTGAGGAACGTTTCGTTGATGCTTTAAAAGATGCTAAAGATATCGATAATTATTTAGAAAAATCCCAATTGAATTATGATGAATTAAAATTAAAGAAACCTCTATTGGGAGTTCCATTGACTGTTAAAGAGAGTTGTTCCGTTGCTGGTAAATTTCAAATAATAAACTATATATATGTAGGTATATTAACAAAAAATTTTTAAGGTTTAAGTTTAGCTGATGGTACTTTAAGTAGAATTGGAATTAAAGCACATAAAGATAGTGATGTTGTAGCGAAATTACGTCAAAGTGGTGCTATACCACTACTAGTTTCTAATACACCAGAAATTTGTTTAAGTTGGGAATGTAAAAATTTTATTACAGGCGTTACAAGTAATCCATACGATGCCAGGTATAGCAGTAGTGGATCGTCAGGTGGTGAGGTTTATATTAATCGATTCGAATTTAGGCTTGTATATAGAATATTGATTTATGTTGGATTATAGGGGGCTCTTCTTGGTGCTGGTGCTTCAGTAATTGGAATTGGTTCCGATATTGCTGGATCGCTTCGATTGCCGGCTCTATTCAATGGAGTATTCGCACATAAACCGACACCAAGTATTTACAAACACACACAAAAATATATTCCAATTATAATATATAATTTTTTTAGAAATTATATCAATTAAACATCATTATCCATCTAGTGTTGATGAAAATTATAATAATTATTTAGTAATTGGTCCCATGACTCGTTATGGTAAAGATTTAAAACTAATGATGAAAGTTATGTGCGATAGACCAGAAATTTTAAAATTCGACGATAAAGTAAAATGTGCTAAATTACGAGGGGTGATCTAAAAGTAATGATGATTCAAAGTAGTCTCCTAACAAATCAATACTGCTCTAGTAGACGAAATTTGCTTGTCTTTGAGCTGCTCCTTTAGACATTGAAATAGTTTGAAATCGCTGAAGGCTAGATCTGGAGAATAACTTATAATTACTTTTGGACCAGCCCTCGTATGTTCAAAATTATAATTGAGGAAATTTCATTTATTTTAGGTCAATTTAGATGAAATTAATATTTTCTTTATGGAAGATGCCGGTAAATCTCGACTATTACCAACTGTACGAAAAGATATAAAAAATTTAATTCGTCAAAGTGTTGATTATCTGAAAAATAATTGTGGATGTAATGTGATGGAACATAAATTTGTTGAATTGAAAAATAGTTGTGAAATTTCTGGATCGATTCTAACAAATATTAAAGATTTTCCGAATTTATTAAAAGGCGTATTTATTATAAATAATTCAATTAGATTTTCTATTAAACGTAAACTATATAAATTTTATTTTTAGGAACATCAAAATTTATTTGTCGAATTAATTAAAAGTATTTGCGGACTATCGGAATATACGTTCAATCTATTATATTTCTATTTAATAATATTCTTATACAAAAATTGTGTTTTCACTGAAGATTATATTCGGCAAAACTCCAAATTACGAGAAGAATTTATCGTAATAATAATAATAATAATAATATTAATTCATAGTTGAATTTATTTTCATTCTTTTCCAAGGAAAAACTGGGTACAAATGGTGTATTCCTATATCCAACATTTCCAACAACAGCATTTAAACACAAAAATTTTATATTCTGGAGTTTCGGTACATCTTATCTAATTTTAGCAAATACTTTAGGTTTACCAGCAACCCATGTACCATGTGGATTAGATAAAAACGGTCTACCAATTGGTTTCCAGGTAGTAATTGAATAATTCATTTATTCTATAATACTAATATTAAATAAAATTTAGATTATTGCTGCACCAAATCAAGATCGACTTTGTTTAGCTGTAGCTGAACAACTCGAAAAATTTTATGGCGGTTGGATACCAGCAAGTTAATAATATTTCGATTTTAGTTGCTCATTTATTTTAATACTACTTTCTAAACATTGTAAATTCAAGTTGGATGATGCTAAATATTTATTAGGGTCATAAAAATGTGCGAAATAATTTCTATTGATTAAAATTCAAATTTTCCCACTATTTAATCAACACAAAGCTGATAGTGACATCTATTGAATAATATTCCAACTGGCAGCAGAATTACAGTTGTGTAAAGATAACAATTTTTTTTCACTGTCATCTATGAGATTTTACTTGAACTAAATTTGAATTTACTATAATTATTTAATTCAGTTTATTGAAACACTGATAATTACCTTAATTTTCTGTTTTTTGAACGAATATGGGTGTAAATTAAGTTTTAAATATATATTTTTTCGTATAACTATAATTGTATAATTATTGCAATTTATGATGAATTCGAGAAAAACTCATCTCCAATGTTGAGTTTTCTTGTAAAAAAATCTATAAGTGGAGCTTGAATTTTGATGATTCTTGTAAGGGAATTGGTGTAATTGACCTTATATTTTTGCTTCAAGCTTTTGTGTAATTTTCCTATAGAATTATAAATATTTAAATAGTAATTATTTCCATTGATAATCGAAGAATTACAATACAATATGTGAAATTAATTAAAACAAAAAAAAAAAATTATTCAAATGAAGACAAAACGACTTATTTTATCAATTATTTAGTCGTTTATCACAACTACTATAATATTCATCAATCAAGATTACTCATTTATCATTTGATTATCAAAAGTTAATGAGGAATTATACTCAATATTATCTATAACTATAAATATAAATATTCATTAAAAACTCCAATTTATTGTTCCAGACGTGTCTAAAATAACAAAACAATACACAAATATATAAAAAAATAATAAATAATTATACGGATTTACCAGATATATGGAATCAACTATATATTTATTTCCCATATCATGAATCATTTTCAAATTATTATTATTATTATTGAAACTATATTGTGGATTTATATTCGTGTACCATTGCAGTTCATTTCGATAATAGTCTATCATTTCCAATCAGTTCAAATATAATGAGAGAATTTTATATAGTAAGGTAAGTGTTTGTCTACCATATCCCATTATATTTATTAATCTACCTAAATCAAAGTTGATCCAATTTTGGTGGAACAACCGGTATTTGTGATTTGTTTCTATCCTAAAATATATTCAGTTATAATAGAAATCATCCAGATTAAGCAAATGAAACGTCCAAACAATTAATTCTTAGTCTCAGTTGAGCTATTTACCTGAAATAATTATTTTTAATAATTAATTATTAATATTATTATTATAATACAAACTTAGCGTTATTGAATCGAAGTCCAAATAGTTGAAATAACATTGAATAATTTCTAATTAATAAAACTTGTTGTTGTTGATCGAGAAAATTTGGGAAATTTTGGAAAAATTTCCCAAAAAAGAAAATGAAATGTGCAAACAATAAAACGGCAGCATCATTTCAAATGTCACTCAATATTGCCAACTGTTATCAATGAAAAATCAACATTTTTGAAAGAAATCTAATAGATTTATTGTTTGATATAAGGTTTTATCAATTATGAAATAAAATTTGATAAATTATTTTGCAATTAACGGTGAATTATTAGAAAATTGATGGATAAATTCGATAAATCTTGGCTATGTTGTGTTGGTAATGTGTTTATCGGCGCATGTAATGGTTGCGCAGTAGAAATGGTCTCTCCCACTTATGTAGCTAGTGACATTTTTTTTTGTATTATTACGACATGTATACAAATTTAACATGTAAAAATTAATTTAATGTAAGTTAAAATCAATTAAAATTATATAATTATAGTCTTTTTAAGGTTTCTGTAGGTTTTTTGTGTTAAAATTCTTGTGCATTTGTTTTGGCATCGGCATAGCTTGTTATACACAATTTTGACATGGCGCTGGGGTTCATTGTGATTTTCACGGAAATGATTATATAGTTTTCCTTTAATTATAAATTATATAATTTCACAAAACTTAACAAATTCGATTAATGTTCCAATGAATTACAAATGAATTTTCATTCAGTTTTTATGATTTAATTGAAATTTTTTTGAAAATCCCTCAATATAACCTTGATAATTAGTTCTATATAGTGGTGGGATTTTTTTCAATTAATTGTATACAAATATTTCAGATAATTAATTATTTTCTTTTTTAATTGGATAGTTCTTCTTAAAAATGGATGAAATTGTTTCGGGTATAGATCCTGATGAATTAATGGATCTTGATGAGGCCGATGGTTCCGATTTAGATGATGAAGAAGAAGATATTATCGATGATCCAGTACCATCACCATTTCAAATATTATCATCTGGACCTGGTTCAACGGCTACATCTACAGCATCATCACCCCCGAACAATGAGGATATACCACCAACATTCAATTTCACTGGAAAACCACTTAATATCAAACGTGGAAGAGGGCGACCTCGCAGGGAGGGCGGTATGTGGTCGAAATTATACAATCAACAAACAATTAAGAATCTTCCATTTATACAATTATATAAGTTTCAATTCTAATAATAACAAGATAAATATCTGAAATTATTTCTAATCATAATTACAATACATAAAATGTATGTAGATGATTGCTGTACTGATAATTGTTAAAAAATTGATACGACGGTACGGAATTCAATATCAGCAATGCCATGAATGTGCAGATAGTAAAACTATTTTGTAATATTGCCAGGAATGATAGGTATTAGAATTCCTATTGTTTTCTAACATTACAACTCAATTTTTTATTGCCTTTTCGAGAAACTACTATTTTATGAAATAATCCTGAATTTATTTACTTGTGGTTTATATTTTTAGTACATAAGTAATAATAAATGACTTTTTTTCTTCTAGGCAAGCCAGTACCAAAACGTCCCGGTCTTGGTAATCGTATAAGAAAATTGAAACCACCCGGCTATCAACGTGGTGGTGGTGTTCGTAAATTTAAAAATTTCGATCGTCTCGATTTCGATATAACATCAATAACACCATCACCTGGTGATGAAATGACAATATTAGATCCAGAAACTGGTGCATTAATAATAACCGAACGTGAAAAACCATTTCCATTATATGAAGAATTACCATATTTCCCTGAACAATGGCCAGGAAAGGTTTGTGCCTTTTGTAATTTGGGTGAACGTAGTCAATTAGGTCAAGGTGAATTGTTACGTTTAATATGTCCAGATGGTTTTATACCACAAAGAACTATTGCATCTGATCAAATAACGGAAACATCAAATAATATAATACAAACAATACCGGATCGGGAGAATGGCGATAAAAGTCCTAGAGGACCTGTTACTTGTAGACGACAGAAAAGTTTCAATAAATGTCGACATCCATCATTAACTAATGAATATGTTGATGAATTGACTGTTATTGGCTATACAGAAGAACCTGATGTTTCCGTGTTGTTTGATTCAAATGGTTATTTTTATGTACATAGGAGCTGTACTTTATGGTCCGACGGTGTCACTAAAAGTGGTAAGAGAAACTGTATACTTATAAAAAAATTTTATTAATACGTAAATATTTTAGAAAATTCAACCCTTGAAAATGTTGGTCCTACAGTTTTGCAAAGTTCTTCCAGAAAGTGTTCCTTCTGCAATCATTATGGAGCGAGTATATCATGTAAAGTGGAAGGTTGTACAAAAATGTATCATTTCCCATGTGCAACTGCTTCTGGTGCCTTCCAAGTTCTAAATACATTAACTTTATTTTGCATTAATCATATCGGACAAGCTTCGGTTGATTGTGAAGGTGAAAAAACAATAATAATAGTTAGTAATAATAATAATAATAGAATTATTATTTATAGATGCCGTTTGCTATACTTGTAAAACATTAGGTGATATTGCAAATCTGATGTATTGTTCATCATGTGGTGAACATTATCACGGTATTTGTGTAGGATTAGCTCAATTACCAGGTGACAAATTTCATTATTTGATTTTTAATAATTGAGGGTAAATGGAATATTTTATAGGAGTCCGAGCAGGTTGGCAATGCCGAAAGTGCCGAATTTGTCAAGTATGCCGTGTAATTGGCGATGAAACAAAATTAATGAATTGTGAACAATGTGATAAAGTTTATCATGCTACATGTCAAAGACCTATTGTTACAACAATACCAAAATACGGATGGAAATGCAAAGTATGATTATTTTTCTTAAAATTATTCTATTATTATTATTATTATTTTTTTTTGTAAAGTGTTGTAGAGTTTGCGGTGATTGTGGATCCCGGACGCCGGGTGCTGGACTCTCATCTCGTTGGCATGCTCATTATACTGTGTGTGATTCTTGTTATCAACAAAGAAATAAAGGATTTTGCTGTCCACTTTGCCATCGAGCTTATAGAGCCCATGCACATCGGGAAATGGTACAATGTACAATTTGTCGCAAGTAAGTAAAATTAAACAATTACAAATAGTATTGGTTAATTAATATTCAATTTCAGATTTGTACATGGCACTTGCGATTCAGATGCTGATTTAATGACATATCATCAACGGAAAGAAGCACATCCAGACTATGAATATGTTTGTTTGGTTTGTAAAAATTTAACACAACCTGGCCAGTTATTATCGAAAAGAAGCAGTAAGTTTTTTATTCATATTTTTATAGAATAAAGCTTTATATTGATACATTTTAGGTACAGATGATCCAACAGACAGTTTAACAACTTCGCAAGAAACACTGTATGATGAAAATCTCGAATTCGATCCACCTTATCCAGTAGACACTATACGCAGTATAGGCTTAGGCAAAGGCAAACCATATGCGTGTAAAATAGCTAAAAAACGTTTAGGTCTAGCAACTCCATTACCAGGTCGACCAAAAGGTGTAGGAAAAGGATTACCAGGTAAAGTTGGTTTTATGAAACGACAACGTTTAGCAGAATTTGGTAGGAAACGCGGTCCGAAAGCTAAAATGCGTGGTATTTTTGGTGTACCTGGTGTTGGTTTACAACGACCTGTATCAGATGGTAAAAATGATGATGAACCAGGTGTTGAAAATAAATTAGTGTTATGTTCGGCTAAAGACAAATTTGTATTGACACAAGATATTTGCGTAATGTGTGGTGCTTTAGGTACTGATCAAGAAGGTTGTTTAATTGCTTGTGTTCAATGTGGACAATGTTATCATCCTTACTGTGTTAATGTTAAAGTTACAAAAGTTATACTGCAGAAAGGATGGCGGTGTTTGGATTGTACAGTATGTGAAGGTTGTGGACAACGTAATGACGAAAGTAGACTTATACTCTGTGATGATTGTGATATTTCTTATCATATCTATTGTATGGATCCACCATTAGACTATGTTCCTCACGGTAATTGGAAATGTAAATGGTGTGCAATATGCCAGACATGCGGTGCAAAAGATCCTGGCTTCAACTGTAATTGGATGAATAGTTTTAGTGAATGTGGTCCCTGTGCCTCACATGTTACATGTCCGAGTTGTACAGAACCGTATAGTGAAGGTGATTTGATTATTCAATGTGTTCAATGTGAACGATGGTTGCATGGTGCCTGTGATTCAATTAAATGTGAAGAAGATGCTGAAAAATGTGCAGAGGAAGGATATAATTGTTTATTTTGTCGACCGAGGGATGTTCTACCACCACATTTGGCACCATCTGCAATTTCACAAAAACCACCAACACCAACGAAAAGTTCCGATTTCAAATCAAACAATTATTATTATATTGATGGCGTATATTTGAGTGAGGCAGGGCATAATTTAATAAAATCTTTATCGCTTGAACAACATGTTGCTAGAAAAAAACGTAAGAAACTTGCCACCGTACAAGATAAAGAAGCTGGAATCATGGCAACAATAGAATCTGTTGTTTCTGGTAGTACAGCTATTAATATGCTTGATGATAGTGCTAAATTAGAGCTTGTTGATATTAAAGATGAACCTCAAGAATTATATAAAGAAGGAATGATTTGGACCAAAGATGATGGATCGCCACCAGAGGGTTTCACTTTATTTACAATGGAAAATGGTGTTTGTGTTCTGCGACGGAAACGGCAACGTAACTTGCAAAAACTCGGTATTGGAGGTTTTGGTATACGAGCTAGAGGTATTCGTGGCCAAGATAATGATGATATGGATACACTACCGCCTGGACAACTATCAACAAATGGTGATATATCATTAAATGTTGATATGGATAAACCAAGACGGAAACCAATTAGAAGGAAACAGAAAAGTAAATTAGCTGAAACATTCCCACAGTATTTACAAGAGGCTTTCTTCGGGAAAGAACTTTTAGATACTACTAAAGAACTTGATAGTTCTAGTAGTGATGAAGAAAAGCAAAATTCTGATCAAGATAAAACAATACAATTAACTCAAGATGAAATTAAAGCAGTAGCAGCTGTTAGTGGTAAATATGAACCAACAGAAAATGTGGGTGTTAATAAACGACTAGAAACTGAAACGAATAAAAATCAACCAATACCACCAAAAGAAGAAGAAGAAGATGATGATGATGATAATACTGAAGATCTCAAAGATGTTTTAGCCATTCCTGGAGATTTATTAGATACTGAATTAGTTAATACAATTATGAATGAGGGAGATGCTGAACTATCTAAAAATGCTGAATCATTAGATGCTCTTGCCAGTACGAATTTACCAGATGAAGCAGATATTGCCTTAGCTAGTACAAGTGCTTCAAAGGATACCAAAGATGAACTTAGTGATATTTTAGGGCCACATTTTAATTTAGAAACAATGCCGAATATTAATGGTAAAGATGTGGAAGATATTTTCAAGGTATTTTTTTTTTTTGGTGTATTTATTCAATGAACACTATATTATAATTTTTTTTGTTATATTTTTAAGGGTGTTTTAACTGATGATTCCCAAGAATCACAAGAAAGCAGTGTTTTTTCAATGCAAAATAATAATTTTACACCAAATACATCACAGAATGTTACACAACATCCAGTGCCAACTCCACCAGTTAGGCCTACAACTTTACAACCTGTTAATCAGAGTAACTTAAATTCTCCATTGAACTTTCCACCACCATCACCGTATCAATCTGAATATAGCAAGTAAGTACATTATTGTTAATTATAAATGATAGAAATCGATTTGAATGAATGTATTTTTTTTTCTCCATAGTAGTCCACAATTTAGTCCAGCATTCTCAGAACCTGCTAGTCCATGGGTTTCTGTTAGTGATGGTACTGATTTAGATTCAGGTTCATCTGGAGTACCATCAACATATAATCAAAGATCATCTGAGAAAATGAAAGCCGATGAAGGTTTAGGAAATGGTGCAACTATTTCAGCGGTATTGTATGCAAATATAAATCATCCAGAATGGAAAAGTGAATTTCCTAATTGGAGTGATCGATATAAACAAATTTTGAAAAAATGGCGAACTTTAAGTTCGGATCAAAAAGCACCATATTTACAACAAGCTAGAGATAATAGGTCAGCATTAAGAATGAAGAAACAACAACAGGTATTCATTTATCAATTATTATTATTTTTTATTTGCAAAGGGACATCTAATTTTATTTTAAAAATATCAATATTATCATACAAAAAATAAAATAAAAATAAAGAATCAGTCCGAAATGTGTGAGCCTTTTGTGTTTCATCAAGGGCTTGAAGGTTAAATTAGGTGCTGTGGGTTGTCACTAACCATATGCATCATGAATGTTACATTGCTTGTTTATTAGTTTAAGTTTTTAAAAAATGTGGATGGCCTCTAGTTTTGTTATATGTGTTATATCCCAATAGTCACAGATGAACAAGGAGACAACCAATTCATTACCAACAACGAAGGCCTCACCTACAACGGCGACGTCTACTGTTGCAACTGTCAGCAACATCCAATCCTCCACCCAGGTTCCTGCCATCGTCGCTTCAGTGTCAGAGGTGTGCACCCAACAACAGTCGCGGCCTACGCCATCACTAACCACAGCTTCTACTAGCTCTGTGTCTGTTTCCCCACCATTAACACCTAAACCACCACCACCACCATTAACACCATCAACCCAGCAACAATTCACTGTGCACGGCCAATTTTTAGGGCCGGGAGACCATTGTGGTCCTGCTCCTAATGTAACTGTTAATCCTTTATATCAACCAAATACCCCTGTAGCACAACAGCAACAACAACAACAGCAACAGGAACAACAAAACCCAAACCCTTTAATTAGACCAACTGTATTACAACCTACTCCGCCACCTGCAAACGATCAACAGATTCGCGTGTTAACTCCTTCCGAGATAATGCGCACTCTTCCCTCCCTTTGCCAGGAAAATTATGAACCTCAACCATCGGTGAGAACCTGTATTCAGTGTGGAAGTTTTTATCCAGCTTCTTTTATTTTTATATGTTTGGAACAATTTTGTTATTTGTTTTTCATTATTTATTTATTTACTTCTTTATTTATTTATTTTTAATGCGATGTTGTAATTTTGCAAAATGCTGTTACGTTTATTTACATATAAATTATAATTACGTACGATATTTCGATATTATGGAACAAATCAAATGAAGGCATGATTTCTACATGAAATTTATCCAACAATTCCTAGAAAATTTATATCCTTTTCCGAAATTTCATACAGGTATCAGAGCTACTTTTGTGTAGTAACTAACTCTAAAATTTAATTTCTTCCATTTCGATTTATGGTGTTGGGATGAAAGAAAAAAAACATTTTTATCATACATAGATCTATTTGATGAATGAAAATGTTGTTTTCATTTTTTTAGTAGATCTTGTACTAAATATTCTAATATTTCCAACTTAGAAATGTTAATCTTTAAGTAACAGGTGGATGTTTTATTTATTTATTTATTTATTTAATTTCTAATTATTCTGTTAGCATGGCTTCTTTGTTTGATTAATTTTAATTACACTTTTCAATTTATTTCATCAAGTATTGTGGAGTTGTATAGTCTTGGAGTAATTTTTCTAATAAGTGAAATGGTATTTTGTATGGTCAATTTCAAAAATACTTTCATTTTATAGGATCAAGAAAAAGTAGCTCTTCAACAAAAATCTGCCCGAGAGGCTGAGCAAGAAAGACAATGGAAACAATTACAAGCTTTAAGGCAACAACAAGCTCAGCAACAACAACATGTAATTCATGAACAACGTGTTCAAGGTATTTATTTTGAAATCATTCTCAAAATTTGATGATTATCATTATTTATTTATTAAAGCAATAAATCGAGCCCAACGTCAAATCTCTGATCCTGGTCAACCTTTTGTTCAAGATCAAAGTCCTCAAGAATTAAGTCCTGTAACATCGCCATCTCCGAATCCTCGGCAGCTACTTTCTTTAGGTATAAAATCACCACCTTTCCCACATCCAAATCAAACAAATGTTAGACCAACAACACCTCAAACTCCAATTGAATTTTCAACAATAAATACAAATAATCATAATAATAATAATAATAATAATAATGATCCTTATTCTAAACCACCTTCAACACCAAAACCACAAACATTTGTTCGATTACCAGCTGATCCATATGCTCAGCAACCATCCACTCCACGACCACCACAATTTCCATTACCTCCTCGTCCAAATCTACAGGGTTTGAATACGGTCACTGCTGTACGGCCCAATGAAGGACCAGAATATCATCGACAATTGAGAGATTTATTGCAAAGACAACAACAGTTCAAGAAAATAGACGATTCAATATTACCAGGAAAAAATCAAAGACCTTGGACACCAAATGAAAATAATGTAGAAACAGACGCACCAATTGCGAATGTAGCAACAACTGGTGATGCTACTTTCAGACATCCTCTACCTCCAAGTGTTGTAAGACCTAGAATGCCAGTACCTGTACAAAATATTCAAAGACCAGCTGGTCCTATATTGGGTTTGAGAATGCAGACTGTTGAACCTAGAATGCAAGGACTTGATCCTCGAATGAGACTTTTATTACAACAACAGGTGAATTTTTTATTTAAATATTATATATTTATTATAATATCTTGGTAATTTTTTTTTAGCAACAAAGAATAATACAAACAAATTCAATATCAGCACAACAGCAGGTTTTCGCAAACAGTCAAGTTAGATTCACCGGTATAGTTAGACCTGCAAATATTGAGCAATTTGATCAGCATTTACAGAAACAACAACCAGCTGTAGCATTTCAAAGTGTTGGTGTTGATCAGCAGATTGTTCCACGATTGCCAGTTGGCCCAATTTCTAATATTCAAAGACCTACTATTAATCAACAACCATCCACAGTTTCAACATCTAGTAATAATAATACAACAAATAATACAATAAATACTACAAATAATGAACAAGAAATTCCTGATAATGTTACGGCCGAATTGGAGAAATTAGAACAAGAAAATGGAACAATGGTTGAATTGCAAGGTGTTGGTGATATTTTAGGTGGACTTGAAGATGATGATGAATTATTAGCTGAAATGGGTGCCGATTTTAATATTTTAGAATATGCAGATCCAGAAGCATTACCAGGTGAAAAAACTAATATTCTTGATTTGGAATTAGAAGAAGAACCGCTTAAAAATGTTAAAAATGTCAAAGTTGAAATACCAAAAACACAAACGGTACAACAAACTATACCACCTCAACTAATTAAAAAAGAAGTTACACAATCACCAACTCTACCGCCTACATTACCCAACAACAATCCACCACCATTAACAGCAACTCAACCACCAACTGTACAACCTCAACCAACTATCACGCAAACACCATTAACACCACAACAAATACATCAACAGATGGTTCTGCAAGTTCAACAGGCAGCAGCTCGAGGACGACCAATGCCGCCTGGAGCAAAACTTCAAACACCAGATGGTATTATCGGAATAGTTATGCCTAATAATAATGTTCAATTGCAAGTACCGCAAAGTTATCATCAAAGATTATTAGTTTCTCAATGTATGTAATCTTAGAATAAGAAAAAAAATCCTGAATTAACTTATATTCTCTATTACAGTGCAAAATCAAAAATTACAAATGCGATTGGGACAAAACATTCCAAGAATGATGTCTGTTGCTGCTGCTCCTACAGGTCAACAAACACTACATGCTGGTCCAGTTGGATTAAGTCCTACTAGAATGGGAGTACCACCATCAGTACCACCACCACCTTATCCAGGACCTCCTCCACCATACCCGGGCTCTACAACACCTCAACTACAACAACAGCAACAACAACCACCTCCTCCACCACCGCCCCAATTACCACAACAACCGCCTCAGGTTAGTATTTTTAATAATATATTAGCATGTTCATGAGAATTTTCTATGTATTACAATTAAGCTCATTTTTATTTATAAAACGGTACATTTTACAAAAAATTTAAGGTTTTTTCTATTGATTGTTGTGATCTTATTCAGCTATCACTTGCTTAATGGCTCATTTCTTTTATTAAGATAACAATAATCATACTAATAAATAACTAAATATTTACCTTAAATTTTGAATGGTAATTATATCATTGAGTAATGAAAATAAAAACCAAAAACGAAAAAAAAAATTAAAACCGATAAATGCGTGGTTCATATTTACTATAATTACGGTATGGTAGTACTAACTTTGGTTGAGGTATGGTGTTGTTTGTTGCTTGCATGTGTGTGGTAGATGGGATTGAGAATGGGGCCTGTTCATCTTCCACTGGGTCATATGCATCCAATGCGTCAACAGAGTTTACCTTTGCATCCTCAATTACAAAGAAGAAGTTTATTATTGGAGGTGAGATATAATTATGCTGTAATAATTAATTGTTATATCTTGTTCACATAGTTTCTTATAGTTTTATATCATTGTCATATATGTATATTATGTATCACTTGCGTGATTTTTAATTATAAAATATAATAGCAATAATAATGATAATGACGAAGATATGTAACTATGATCTTCAGTAGTGGGCATTTTCTTCCTATTTAGAGAGGTAGTAAATTTTCATTACATCGCATGCTTATTTTTTGACTATGTTGAAGCACATTTTTAAACTATACCCCTTATCATCAGTAATTGAGTTTTTTTGTTTTTTTTTTTAACTACTAATAATGGAATAATTAAATAATCTATACACTATTTCAAGATAAATATTGGTTTTTTCACATGTCTGTCATTTTCACTTTCTATTTTACTTTTATGAATATAGATTTCAAAAAGTAGTTCTTTTGGTCAGGAACAGCCTTTACTTTTGGAAGATTTACTCGAACAAGAGAAAAGAGAACAAGAAAAACAAAATCAACATCAAACTCCAGTTTCTGGAAATGACGTTACATCTTCTACAAATACCAATGTTGAACCACAAACATCAGCACTACTTAGTGATCATGATTTTGAACGATTGAAAGCTGATGTTTTTAGTGGAAATTCAATGGCACCAGGTAAATTATCAATTGTCAACATCAATTATTTTTTTTTTTAGTAAGAACTGTTATTGTAAATTAATTTTTATATAGTAGGTAATATCACAAATGTATCATCGAATAATTGGCAACAGCAAAGTCAACCAAGACCTACACCACCATCTACGCCAGCAGTACAGACGACTACTGAAATAAGAGTTCAAACTTTCAATGCTAATACATTACCTCCGCCTCCATTACCTCCAGAAAATATTGTAACTGAACAAGATAAACAGAAACAAATTGTTTATGAACAATGGTTGAATCATCAAAATAATGTTTTATCACAACAATTACGATTTTATGAAACTGAAGTACAAAAATTACGTAAAGCACGAAAGGTAACTTGTAAAATCATTATTAATACATATATTAATTAAAATCAATTTCAGTCTTTGAATAGTAAACAAAGGCAATTAAGAAAGTCTGGTAATCAATTGGCAGAAGCCGATGCAAGTGAATTGCAACGTATCTCTGCTGAACAAGCTGTTCTCCAGAAACATTTGGAATCGAGTAGAAAATTGAGTCGCCAGCATGGACTTTTAATACAGGTATCTATATTTATAGGCAGTGCTCTTTTATTAGCTACAGCACGCTATTTAGAATTGCGGTATGTAATGTAGAGCATTCAGTAGATGTGATTTAGGTGTTGTACAAAAAGTAGCAATGTCTATAATCAAATATTTTATATTATATAATTTTTTATTACTCCTATTGGTCTATATGAAGGAATACCGGAATAAACAACAAGCCAAACAACGGCCCAGTCCAGGTCAATCGCCGCTGTTGATGCAAAACCATTCACCATTAGGACCACCATCGTCATCACCAATTCAACATCCTAGTTCATCACAATCACCAATGATGTCACCTTCAGCATCACCTCTAACTCAACATAGTTCACCTCTACATAGTCCTAGTCCGATAATTTCACCATCTCCTGGACAAGGAAATGTATCAAATCTATTACAAAGTCCTAATAGTGTCAGTGGTAATAATATGTCACCGATGCAACCATCACCAAGAATTGGAACACCACATTCACAAAGTGAAGGTAGTCCAGGACCAGTGGCATCACCATCGCAAGTTTGTTTACCACCACCAGCACCTAGAATGACTTCACCTCAACATCGACGAGTTGTTACAAGTCCTGTAAGTTATACAGGAGACTTGAGACCTGGCACACCACAAATGAGATTTATAAGAGCTCCTGTTGAACATACAACTGGTGGTTTACAACAAAGAGTTACAAGATTACCATCTCCAATGTCAGGATATCAACAAAAACCAGGCACACCATCACCATTAAATAGTCCACCACCACAGCAAGTCAATATTTCTCAACAATTAATACAAAAACAATTACAACAACAACATAGTATTTTGCAACAGAGCTTGGATAATCAACAAGTTGATACAAATATTGTTAACTCGCAAAGAGCTGCTCAGTTGATTCAACAAAGAAATTTTGTTAGACAGCAAATAGCACAACAACAACAACAGTTACAACAACAACAATTACAGCAACAACAACAATTGCAACAGCAACAACAACAATTGCAGCAGCAGCAACAATTGCAACAACAGCAACAACAATTACAACAGCAACAGTTACAACAACAACAACAATTACAGCAGCAGCAACAACAACAACAATTACAACAGCAACAACAAATGCAACAGAATATAAATCAACCACAACCGTTGACACCACAACAGCATCAAATGATGATTCAACAACAGCAGCAGTTACATAAACAACAGCAGCAACAAATAGCACAAATGCAAGCTCAAATACAAACACAAACAAGATTAAATCAACAACAACCGAATCCTCCAAGTTCACCTATGCCACCAAAAAGTCCTTTGGTTAGTCAACAAATGATGTCACCTCATTCAATGCCACCATCACCTATGCCGCCAAAAAGTCCAATGATGTCATATGGAAATAATCAGCAAACACCAAATTCACCAATTGCTAGAAGTCCCGCATTTCATCAAAATCCTAGTCAACCACCTAGCAGTCCAATGACTCATAATCAATATCAACCACCTAGTTCTCCAATGCCTCGAAGTCCATTAGTGAACCAAACGAATTCACCAATGGGAATGCGACGGCCACCAAGTGCTAATAGTAGTCCAGCAATTCCTGAACGACCTACTAGTGTTGACAATACGATAATTAATCGACCACAATATCAAACACAAACAAGTATCGATAATGGCCAATTAATGGAAAATAGTAGTCCAAATAATGGTGGTGGTAATCCAAATAATCCAAATAATCCGATACCATTACCACCTGGTTTATTAAAATATGGTTATTTTAAATTGGGTTTAAGAGGTGGAGCACCAATGTGGAGTTTTGGTAGGGGTGCAAAACGTATACCAACGCCACCTGGCACTAACAATAAAGATCTTGAGAAAACAAATTTAAATGATTTATCACCAATGAAACCGAAAAAAGAATCACATTTAAGTAAGGTTTCAATATTAAAAAGAAAATCACCAGCTAAAACAAATTTACAATCATTGGCTGTTAGTAAAGTTGGTTCACTTGTTAGTACCGATTATAATGAATTTGATGATAGTTCATGTACTCCACCAGTGACCCCACCACCAGTTGCTTCAACAAGTCGTTCTACAGTCCAAAAAACTATTGGCAAAAAACTTGTTGAGGTTCAAGAAAAAGATTCTTCACCATTGATTCTTGATGATAGTCCTGATGAGAAACAAATGAGATGTGATGATATTATGGATTATGAGGATGATAATAATACTGTTATTTCTGGAGAAGTGTCACTAAGTTCGACAGCACAACAGAATGATGGTGATGATATTGCAGTAATTGAAACATTTTCACAAAGTGATATTGGAGAAGTAATGTCTAGTCCATTAGAATCTGATCAAATTGCTGATGAGTATGTTTTATTCCCTGGAAATATGGTTGTTGATATATCTAGTGAACCACAATATTCTGATAAAGAGGAAGAAGTTGAAGAAGATTATTCTAGTGAAAATATGCATGTTGTTATTAGAAGTCCTACAACAAGTGATGATGAATATATCATGCAAAATAAAACGAAAAAATACAATATTCAAAGTATCTCATCAAATCAATTATTAAGTGTTGGTGAAAACGCAGATTCTCCAGAAGAAATCCATGGTGATCCATCTCCAGAGATTGCAGATGACGAAATTATGAGTAATTATGAAGAATCTGAAATCGTTATTATTGATCCTACTGTAAAATCACCAGAAGAACAAATTTCAACAAAAGAAGATTTCGAAGAATTGATCGATGAAGGTTCACGTAAAGAAAAATTGATGAAAACTGAAGTACTTTCAGCTAAACATATCAATGAAATTCATAAATATGCAGCAAGTGTAAATAATATACCAGAAAAACATGAACAACCTTCAGGTAGTGTAACTAATACAACGGCAACACCTGTTCAAAATCAAAATGTTACTAGAACTGCCAATTTGATTGGTTCCAAATTGGGTCAGAAAATCTCTTTAGTTGCTACACCTATTAATATTACAACAGTATCAAGAACTGAACCTAGTAAAATTAGTACAGAGATGGTTTTAACACAAGGTGGTAAATTGGTAACAACAACAGCTGCTTCAAAATTAACCAGTATTATTTTACAAGGTAGAAGTAATGTTTTGAATATGCCAAAACTTGTTACAAGTGGTTCACAATCATTTACAATAGTTAGTGCAAGTACATCACAGATCGCTTCAATTTTACCACCTGGTTTTACTGTACCTGTTATAAGTGCTAGTGCTGTTCGACAATTACCCAATGTTAAAGTTATTGATAAACCATCATCATCGATATCATTAACAACACATGAAACTTGTTTACCAAAGAAAATTTTCGAAGATGATTCAGTATCGCCGGATAGTTCGATTTGTGATGATGAGAAAAAATCGAAAAATGATCAGAATCACTTGGAAATAGAAACAAATACTGATTCTAAATTAGAATCAAAATCTCCCTCTTTAGAACCAAATAAAAATATTGCAGAATTAAAAGAAACAGCTGTTATTGAAAAAAATATAAACAAAATTAAATCTGATATAGAAAATGTTGAATCTAATGAGAGATCACAAAAACCAGTTGAAAGTTTATATGTGAGTAATGTAAAAATGGTTCAACGAATACCAAGTCCAGTAGTATCGAGAACTACTACATCACCTGTTATTATTCATAATACACCTGAATTGAAAATGACAGCTCAAGTAATACAAGAGAGTCAGTCAGGTATGCAAATAACTGCACGTACAGAAACAGTTGAAGGTTTTGATGTTAATACAGGTGATGATACAAAATCAGTTGAAATATCAATACCATCACCAACACCATCTCAAGAACAAATGTTAGATAATATTGCATTACAAGCTTTAGAAAATCGTCGACGAGATGGTAAAAATATACCAAGTGGTTTTGAATCATTTGAAGATGTTTTAGATATGTTGGAAAATATAACCGCAGATCCACCTTCGGTTATAGAAAATAGTATAAAAGAAAAATTAATGCATGATAATAATGATAAAATGGAAATAACAAGATCTACAGATAGTCAATTAATTAATACAACAAAAAATGAAAATACAGTAGCAACCACATCATCATCTTCATCATCATCATCATCATCACAATTATCACCATTATCACAACCAACTGAATTAACAACAAATATGGCAAATGCATCACAACAATTATTGTCATTATTATCATCTTTTCATACATCAACAGCATCCAGTTCAAATACTATTGATACAATTACGAAAAATTTAAATCAGAAAACATTAACATCACCGATTGTTGCTTCAACTTCAACAACTGTTGTTACGTCGAAATTAAACCAACCGACTACAACTGTATCATCAATTGTAGCAAATAATACTGTAATTGTTCCAAATATGAAACAGAAAACAATATCATCATCATCACAAGAGAATCTTTATAATAATTCGGTTAGTACAACTGAAAGAGAGACGATTACAAATATCATGACATCAAATAGTACAAATAATCAAAATTTTATAACACAAACTACAAATAGTGGAATGACAAAAATTAGTACCATTCCAACAAATTCATTACAAACAACACCAACAGTATCAGAAAATGTACAAAAAATAACTACATCATCATTATCATTAATAACAACATCACCAGCAACAACAACAAATGAGCATAATGAAGTTAAAAAACCAACTTATTCGTTGACAGAAATGTTGCAATCACATCCAGCAGCAACACCAACAACAAAATCATCACCTGATACAATAACGGCTGCTAGCTTATTAGGAAGTTCTGTAAGTTTATCAAGAAGTGGTTTTAATACTTCATTAGTACAAGCACAACCTAATGCTGTAGTAACACCGACAGCAACATCAATAACAACAACAAATACAATATTACCAACAACCAGTTATAGTAATAATAACAATTCATTACCATTATCATCAACATCATCTGGATTTAAACCTGTAACTACAACTACTAACTTATTACATACACATTTAACAAAAATAATTCGAAGTAAATCAGTAGATGAAACTATAAATGAACAAAAAAATGAAGAAAGTACTAAAATTGTTAATAATGAAACTTCATCATCGGATGATAAAAGTAATTTTATTATGAATATTAAACAGGAAATTGCTAGTTGTAATAAATTATCGACGATTCAAACACCATCAACTAATAGAACTGAAGATTCTCAAAATGTTTTATTAAAGAAATTGTTACAAAATACAGCATGTGCTAGTACTCATACACCACCACCACCAACAGTATCAACGGCAATTACAGTTGCTTCACCAATACAATTTAATAATGCTGATCCATTGAAAGTATGTACTCCGACGTTATCATCAATTTTACCGCCGACTTCTAAAGAATCAGAACAACACCAGCAACCACAATTGCCAGTACAACAAACTCAGCAACAACAATTCCAACAACAGCAACAATTACAATATCAGCATCTACAACAGCAACAACAACTTTTACAACAACAGAAACCTCCAAGTCAAAGAATGCCAATTATAACACGAGAAACTTCATTTGTATCAAATCCGGTTGTTCAACAACAACAACAACAACAGATTTCAAATGCTACAATTGGAACTCAACAACAATTACATATTGATATAAAACGTTGTATGCCACCAAGTCGTACACCTAGTCGTGACGATTTATTATCACCACCAACACCAAGGTCATCATGTAGTCAAGATTCAAACTTACAAACACCACCATTAATAACAAAAAAAGAACCACAACAATTTCTACAGCAATCTTTAATTGGTTCACAAGAAATGAAAAAAGAATATGTTGATGAAACATCACAACATTCAGAAATATCAGATCATAGTCGTTCTGATGTACAAATGAAAGAAGAAATGGATTCATTAGATTCAGTTACTGAAAAAATGTTATTAGAAAAAGAAGAATTGAAAAAACAGAAACGTCGAATGTACCAACAAAAACGACGACAAAATCAAATTTTAAATAAAGATAGTGCTGGCCAACCGAAAAAACGTCCTCGAAAAAGTTCAAAAGTTGACGAAGATTACGATACATATATTGATGGTGTTTTAGCACAATTACGAACATTACCACCAATGACTGTTTCTGAGCCAGTATTAAATCGTAATTTAAATATTTTACCGATTTTCGGTAGTGATTTTAGTAAATTATCAACAAGTGATTATGATACAAGATATGGTGAATTGATTGGTGATTATGGTAATGCAGTATTACCAGGTTGTTCCGATTTTTATACAACAAATCCATATGGTGATGAACAGCCATTACCAGAAAAACCACCATCATCAACACAACGTGGTTTTTACGATCAAGAATTCCCACCTATCAAATTTGATAATGAAGATGATAAACGGTTTGATTTGTTTTGTCGTGAAGATACGCCTGATTCAATTATCAGTAGTTCATCACCTGAATGTCCAATAAAAGAACCGCCACATAGATTCTTGGGATTGAAATTAATTAATAATGATGATGATGATGATGATGACGACGATGTTAACGAAAAAGTTGGAAAAGAAGATACAAATAAAATGCGATTGTCACCAATTGTACCTATAATTGCACCAATTCCAATCAGATTGAAACCAAGTGGAACTTATTTGAAAGATTACGCTGATGTAAGTTCTCTTTATTATTATTTAATTGAATCTATTCACTTATTTATATCTTTCTATTTTCATAAATCAATATTATAGGATAAGGAGAATTGTGGTAGAGAAATGTACCATAAATCGAAATTTGGAACATCACCATCTATACCATTGAAAGATTCCGGAAATGTGACTGTTACTTTAACATTAACTTCATCAGCAGCTGAAGATATAATGGGAGTTCTCAGAGATTTGGCTAATATTTTACATATACCAGCACCTACTAGCTATCAAATCGTGGAAAGAACTACAACACCGCCTAGTCAAAAATTGGGTCTTTATCGAACTAAAGGCAAAGATGGAAAAGAAGGGGGTATTTATTGCTATTAATAATTTTATATGAGAAGAAAAAAAAATACTAAAAATATATTATTTGTTTTAGCTCCTATTGATATTCAAAGTATTCTAAATGGTGCTGCAAAATTCTGTAAACATTGCGATGTTGTAATTTTAAATAATATGATTAAGAAAAAAGTGTCCGAACTACCATTTTTATCGAAAGATTCTGAATTATTAAATGAAGATGAATTATTCTTTTGTAGTTCAACTTGTTATACACAATTTGCATTAATGCATCGTTCACCATCGATATCATCCGATGATAAAGCAGCTGCTATAATTGATCATTTATCACAAAAAGATAAAATCGATATCAAAAATAAAAAACCATCAAATGATACAAACGAACAAAGAAAATTAATAACTGAAAATGTTGAAATGGATATGCGTTGTACGAAAAAAGATGTAGAAACAATAGATACTAATGATAATAGTAGTCATATGTTTATAACAAAACCACCAGATAAATTGAATATTTCGGATGATTTATCACAACAACAACAACAAATACTACATCATCATCACC